>JBBPBX010033466.1:22838-33234 GCA_038048925.1 Garcialebias charrua
CGTCACAGATGGTGCGTTCGTGTGTAATCGGATTTCCCATGATTAAACACGGCTTGAAGTTCAAAATCACTTTTAAAGCAAAATTAAAGTGATTTATCATTTTGTTTGCAAAAACGAACATATTTAAATGATAAAATATATATATTTTGAGCAATTTGATGAATAGTAGAAAAATCATGTCAGTGGACCTTTAAGGGTTATATTACAGTCATTGTATTCTGCATTACATTACAGTCTCCACACACAGAAACTGCTTCTCCATGTTTAAATTTAGTCAAATATTTGATGATCACAGGCATTTGTAACATACTAACTTTGTCCGTTTGCACTCATATTTACTTTACATTATTTAGCTGACAGTGCTTCATACCGTTTTAATAGAACCTGAAGGGTGAGTGTGACAAATCACGATGTTTGAAACTAAAACCAGGAGTGAAGGAGTTTTGTCTACGTTTGGGGAAAAAACAACAACTTTCAAATAATATAAAAGTACTGTACAATACTGTACAAATAAGCATAAGCAGCAGGTGCGAATCCCGTTCAGGTTACAGAATTTGTTATTGCACAGTCAGATATGCGTTGGTGTCTCAGAGAACTGATGGGGCGGTTTCAGGAATGTGTATGAAAATCTGATACAAATTTTTCTTGGCAGGGCTGCTGTTTACTTCATTTTGTTCTGCTGTGAAAAGTTATACTGTACAATTTAAAATAAACCAAGGCCCACATAGACGTTGAAGGAACACGCTTTTTTAAAAGCTGAATATTCACAATTACTTTTTAAATTTGCCCTTTTTACACTTCATTGTTTTTGCAATTAAACGAATCGCAGTGAGACTCCTCGTATTGTAACTTCTGCGACTCATGGATCAACAAATAAAATGTTAAATCGTGTCTTCTGGACCAGTTTCTTTAATTGAGAAACGTTTTGTCACCCATCCAGAGGACTTCCTCAGTCTACAACCTGCCAACCAGATCTGAAGGCTATGGGACAGATAACGTCTTCCTACATCGAGCTCAGGAGAACAACTAATTATACAACCGTTAAACTGCTCTTTTATATTATGTCCCTTTAACAATAAGAGCACATTCTGATGTGAAATATATACATTTGTGTCTGCCACAACATATTTGCACTACTGTTTACATTTTCACTACTGTTTATATTACATTACTGTTAATATTAAATTACTGTTTATATTCCCACTACTGTTTACATTTGCACTACTGTTCATATTCACACTACTGTTGATATGCATTTTTTTTACTAGCCTTATTGCATACATCAAATTACCTCTACCAATATCAAATACCTCATACATATACTGTGTACATTCACTTCATATGCTGCTTTGTCACTTTACTACAAATGTCAGTGTCAGAACCTTCATTTTATTTTATAGATATACTTTATATATTTTCTACTGCTATACTACAATGTAGGACAGTATCATACTTTTATTACTTTTATTAGTTCATTTTATGCTAATGCTTATTAAATGTTTTAATGTTTAAATGGTTATTGTTGCACCAGGGGTTTGAGAGTAATGTAATTTCAATCCTGTGTATGTGTCACGATCCGTTTAGGTATGAACCCAAAAGCAAGCAGGATGATGAAACAGCAGATTTGTTTTAAAATAAAACTTATTTTTAAACATCACAAAACAAGAAGCCGGCGTGGCGGCAAAAACTTACAAACTAAGATTTAGGCAGGCAAACAGGATGGGTAAGGATTCAGGTAGGAACAGAGAAGGACCGTGTTGTCTGTGATAACAGAGCTGCAACCAAAAACACAATGGCCCTCATGCACAAACCGTTCGTACGCACAGATTTGTTCTTAAACTGTGCGTACGAGTGATTTAGGATCATTTGCGGCATTCAACAATGTTTTCGTATCCTACGATTTTTTTCAGATACGAACAAAATTTACGAGTGGTCCGGACCTGTCGTATATTTTAGGAGCGTCAGTCTGCTGTCATCCAGACGGAATTTCTCCACTAATAACTTCATATTTCGTTATTTAGAAAATATTTAGAGTTTAAAAAAGTCACGCACCACAATTGTTCTTGACAATAGGTTCTGTTTGAAGTCGAATTATAATTTTAAATGTAATAATGACTAACGGATTAAAGTATTTAAATTAAAATCAATTTGTTATCAATGCCGTTTTCTAACACTACAATATCAATATGAAGATCTCAAACTGAAACCAACTTAAATTATGAATTAATTTAAGTTTAATTTGTCTCGGTAACGCAGACTTCGGTAACGCAGACTTTACATTGACCTCCTCCTGTCACAGTCATAGCTGTCAGATAGCTCAATCAGTAGAGCGTTGCGTCGCAGTGCCGAACCTTATGGGTTCGAGTCCCACATGGGACAACGTTTTTTTTTCTCCTTTTAATTCATTCCAGATTTAAAAAACACAAGAAAACTATTTACAATACAACAAGAAATGAAGCATAAAGTCTTTTTAATCTGGAATGAATAAATAATCTAAAGAAAGAAGGAAGAAAAAAAAAACAGTCATATCTCGTGGGACTTGAACCCACAAGGTCTTGATAAGCAGTGCAATGCTTTATCCAGTGTGCCACCACATTGCATGTATAATTCAAGGTCCACATTTCTTATAAACAAACATTCTTTGGCTTTAGTTGGTCATTTACTCCCATGAGTGACGCTGCTAATAAGGACAGATTTTCTTTTCTTGACCTCAGAGAGCAGAACTTCAATCTCCGCACCGGTAGAGTTCTTCTTTTTTACTTTTCGCTGTCATTTTATGAACGAACACGTTTTGCCTCTGAGGCAGGAAACGTAGCCTTATATGGTGTTTTGAGGGGTGGGGATTATGTAAATAACCTCTCCGCGTGCACGCGCAGGTTGATAGAACAGGTGGGATTCATCATATTTGCGCAGCCATTTACACACTTTTCCTGTGGATAGAAGAGTTTGTTGAATCTGACGTGGCATGTTCGTACGAACGCTTCGTACGAACAAAAGTAGGAGAAATTTAGGATAAAAATACGAACATGTTCGTGCATGAGGACCAATGACTGGACAAACTGCAGGTAGATGAAAGGAGCTTAAATGCTGAGCTGAACAGGTGGAAGGAATGAAAGACTTGATTGCTCGGCAGAGACAGAAGGGGTGTGGTGAACAGTTGACTGACAGGAGTGGCTGTGAGAAATGACAGATGGCTGAAAAGCAAAACAGTAGGAAAAAACAAACAATGACATGAGGAGCAGGGGCCTCATGTATCAATGGTGCGTACGCACAAAAACCTTGCGTACGCCATTTTCCACGCAAAACTCCGTATGTATCAAAACAGAACTGAACGTGGAAATGTGCGCAGCCCCACGCCAACTCCAGGGCTGGCGTACGCACGTTTCTGTGGTTTTGGTTCCATTGGCGACACCTAGAGGTGATTCTGAGAAACTGTTCATGATGTGAAAATCATCATTGTTCACACCAAACACACATGATTAACAATTATTACATCCACATGGACGCAATTAGAATATAACCTGCAAAAAATATAAAAAACAGAAAGACTGAATAGTTTTGCACAGCTTAAATTCTTGTTTTTTGTTCATTTTTAGCTGTTTTAGCAGTTGAAGAACGTGATGCATGATGGGACAAGACGACGTTCCTCTGTTGCAGGGTATATTTAAATGAAAACAACGTTTTCTTTTTTTTATTCATTCCAGATTTAAAGAACACAAGAAAACTATTTTTTTTTAAACACAAGAAATCCTCTGCTTCCTTTCATTTCATGTATTGTTTCATTTCTTGTTGTTTTTTCTAAATAGTTTTCTTGTGTTCTTTAAATCTGGAATGAATATAGAAAAAAAAACATTGTATCATGTGGGAATTGAACTCATGAAGTTCGGGACGAAAGGCGAACGCGCTACCCAGTGACCTATCTAGGCATGTTGTTACTGTGTGGTCAACTTCTCGTTTAAAAGTGCTTGCCTACGCGTGCCAAACAAAACCTTTTTCCGTGCCTCTCTACCTCACTCAGAAGTGTCTCCAGTTCACAGTCCGTGAAGTTCCTCTTTTTTCCACGTTTCGACATGATTTGCAATAGAGCAATGACGACATTCCTCTCGTGCAGGGCATATTTAAATGAATTTGCATATTTATATGGAGGCGTGTCAAAGGCGGAGTCGGCCACTCTCTCATGTGCGCTCAATTCCACGTTGATTGTGATGTACAAAAGCAATGTGCGTGGATTCCGGCGTACGCACAGTTTGATACATCTGGATTTTTTTGTGCGTACGCCGTTTTCTGGATTTGACCGTACGTCACTTTTCAGTAAGAAGTCCACGCAAGTCTTTGTACATGAGGCCCCAGAAGAGTAGAATCAGGACTGAAGAAGCAGACTGGGGAGTGAAAAGAAATGACAGAGACAAATTTACAACAAGAAACAAATCACACAAAGAACAGAAATCAGAAGAGCAGAGGAACAAAGAACATGAAGATTAAGCAGGGAGGGATGTACAGATGAACTGATTAAGCAGGGAAACAGGAGCAGAGGAAGGGTGACAGGCATTACTGGGATGAACTAAAATAGGACTATGGACAGAAGGGGCAAACATATGACAGAGGGTAAAACTAAACAGGACTGTGGATTACTTGGATGAATATTGAAACTAAAGACAGGACTGTGGACAGAAGGGGCAAAAATATGACAGAGGGAAGAAAGTGTGAGGTCAGGCTAAAGAGGGGGGTCAGCGGGGCCGCTGACCGTGACAGTATGTCCTGTACATATTACAGTTTTGACAATAAAGTTGACTTTGACTAATGCTAGCCTTTATCTAATGCCTATATTATTATATTGCCATTTCTGACTGATATGCCTCTCAACTTTTAGATGGCTCTGTTTGTGAAAAAACCTTCAGCTGACTGTGTATTCTAAAAGTGGGAACTGGGGAGTTTTTTTCTTTTTCTTTGTTTGTTTGTGAAGTTAGCATGCTAGTGCTAGCCTCCAGATTATTTTCTTGGACTTTGTGATGGCTACATTTATTTGAATTTGCTTATAAAAAATATCAAACATTAATAATTTTATATACAAAATGTCACTGATGGTTTTATATTATTAACACTGCACAGTATTGATCTGGATAATGAAAACAAAGCCTGTTGCAAATAACTAGCTCCTATTAACATAAAAACATTTAAGGTACCGTATTTTCTGGTGTATAGGTCGCACCGGTGTATAGGTCGCATTGTCCAATTATCACCAATAGATTGGAAAAACCCCTAGATAGGTCGCACTGGTGTATAGGTCGCACCTACGTTTAGCTCTGCTGCAAATGTCTGCCACATGGAGCGCGTACAATGACATGGTGAAATGCTATATATAAGGTGCAATATTAGGACCTTTAATATTAGGAATATTTAAGAGAACCGGTCCTCAATTTTTTTTTGCTTGATTCTATTTATATTATGAACTTGTATTGCCAAGAAGATGTCCTGTGGGAAGACGTGACAAATGCGGGTCAGGGGCCTCATGTACAAAGACTTGCGTGGATTTCCTACTGAAAAGTGACGTACGGTCAAATCCAGAAAAGTGTGTACGCACAAAAAAATCCAGATGTATCAAACTGTGCGTACACCGGAATCCACGCACATTCCTTTTGTACATCACAATTAACGTGGAACTGAGCGCACGTGAGACACCTCCCCTGACACGCCTTCATTTACATATGTTAAACAGATGCAAATTACTTCCTGCATGTGTGAAGGACATGTTTGTTTGATCCCTGCGCGATCAGAAATCATTTCTAGATTCAGGAAAATAATGAATTTAATATAATATGAGTGAGGAAAATAATCCTAAGTAAGAATAGTAATAAAATGTGTTTATCACGCAAAGAACGAGTGATTGTGTGTCGGTATTAGTGTGTGCGCGCACCCTGCTTTGGTGCGCAACGGCTCATCCATTCATTCTGAGTGAAAATATTAACTTTGCGCACGAGTTTATTACCATAATTACTGTAAACACAGAGGAACTTAGATGTTTGGTAGAACATAGATCTTTGTTTATTTAATAGATGATATGAAGAAACGGGTCTGTGCGTCTCAGTGGAGAGTTTTCATGACATGACGTGATGTTGGAGTCTCCAAACGCTGCGCGCGCCGCAGCCTTGTGCGCAATCTGTTTGTCTGTGAAGCTTTTACTCTCCTACAAGTTATATATGGTGTACTTTCACGTGTCATTTTGGAGAAATCTACAATAAACGCAGATTATGAATCACCTCCAGCTGCCACCGGCGAGGGTGCGCGCGCGCTCCAAAGCGCGACCACTCAGCCTTTGGAATCATATAGATGAGACATTCCATTGGACATGAATCGGCTTTGTGTGGACTGGACTGCCCTGATCGGCCTGCCAGCTCCCTCAGGAAAGCTCCTGTGGAACAGTTTGATCGCTGCTTCTGCATGTGCACGCGTGATGCACGGCTCCTGTGTTGCTCCAGAGCGCAGCAGTGCCAAACTGAAAAATGATTATTTCTGAAAACGGCTGATAAGCCATATCCTAGATCAGAAAATTATATCTGTTTATAAATAAATGCTCTGCGTGTTACACTATTTATTATATCCTCCAGTAAGGCTGAATGAATCCGTTCCTGTTAAATTTATTTTTGGCACAACTTTGCGCGTCCTTTATTTAACTGCGTCATGTGGATGTAATACTTGTTAATCGTGTGTTTGGTGGGAATATTAATCATTTTCACATCATGAACAGTTAATAATAATAATAATAATGATGACATCAATTTATAACGCACATTTCATCAATGGAAATCTCAAAGTGCTACAAGGTGCAACAGAATTAAATGTCAATGAAACAAATAATAAAACAATTAAAATCAACAACAGTATCAGCTATGATCAAAAGTAGAATCATGAGGAGGTAGAGTATGCTCGGTTGAAAAGAAAGGTCTTCAAGCCGCTCTTAAAGTCAACCACAGACTGTGGGGCTTCAGTTTCTCTGAATCACCTGTAAGTGTCGCCAAAGGAACAAGAACCACAGAAACGTGCACATATTCACGTTCAGTTCCGTTTTGATCAGTGGTGGGCAACGCTAATCCAAAAATTAGTTCCGCTATTTCTAAAGCACTAATTAATTTATTTAGGTCCGCAATTTCAAAAGCACTAATGTCTTATGAAAATTAGGGGAAGCTAATTCTAATCCGCTAATTAAATTCAACAATTGGTAGCAGCAAGTTATGCAATATTTGCACTACACTGCCAACTAGCGGTGCATGAACTGTTATACAGTAAGTTGTTTGAGTTTCAGAGTATTTAGTTTGGTTCTCTTCAACAGGTTTCACAAGGACAAAATGTACCCATTCCAAAGTCTGTTAGCTAAACTGCTGACATATTTGGCTGTTTTTTTTCTTCTTTTGTTACTTTTAGTACCACTAGATCGCATGTGTCAAACTCAAGGCCCGTGGGCCAAATCCGGCCTACCATAACCGTTTCTGTGGCTCTCTACACCCTAGAACTTCAAGATAACAGTTGTAAGCATGTTGTTCTCAGGTGATGGGTCCCCATCCCTACACTCCCTGGTCTCTCTGTTAATTGTCTTGCTTATCTCCTCCATTTTGTTGTCCAGGTGTTTGTGATTGTCATGCTGTGTGTTCATGTACCTGTATATAAAGTCAGGGATTTTGTAATTGATAAAGCTCTGTATATGTTGTATAACACAATCATTGTTCCACATTTAATCTATTGTACTGTATTGAGGTTTGGGGAAAAGCGTGCAAAACAATTACAAAGCCTGTTTTTATTTTACAAAAGAGAGCTGTAAGAGTAATCACCAGAAAACATTTCAGTCACCCATCAAACACCTTGTTTCTTCAGCTAAATTTATTGAAATTCCAGGAATTGGTAGAATATAGTATTTTATCAGTTATGTATAGGGCTCATAATAACACATTACCTTTAAATATCCAAAGAAATTTAGACAAAGTTATTACAATCTTAAAGGGACAGATATTCATCAAACCACAATTCAGAACCAGCTTAAAGGGACGGTCTACCTCAATTCAGGGAGTTGGATTGTGGAATGTTCTGGAGAGTGATGTTAAAAATGCAAAATCAATTCATTCATTCATTCATTCAACCTTTATTTATACAGGCTAGCCTCGTTGAGTCACGGGGACTCATTTACAAGAGGGACCTGTCTCACTCACACCAAACAACCATCCACTCTCACACTCACACCTAGGGTCAATTTAGAGTCACCAATCAGCCTAACAAGCATGTTTTTTGGTCTGTGGGAGGAAACCGGAGTACCCGGAGGAAACCCACGCATGCACGGGGAGAACATGCAAACTCCACCCAGAAAGGCCCCGGACCGGGATTTGAACCGGCAACCTTCTCGCTGAGAGGCAGCAGCTCTACCAGTTGTGCCAACGTGCTGCCCAATGTATACATTTAAGAAAAAGGTCGAAAAGGACTTGCTCAAAAACTATATATGATGAAGCTTAGTGTGTTTGTGTATTACAGTTAGAAAAATTAAGTAGAGTTATTCATTTTGTGATGTAGTTTGAAGGTTATCATTGGTTGAACAAACTGTGAAATAAATAAGGGGCAGATATAATAAGATTTCATCTTCTTTCTGCTCCTTTCATTTTATCCTACTTGTATTCTTGTATCTGATGAAACTGTTTTGTATTGTTCTTTTAAAATGAATGAATAAACATCAAATCAAATCAACGGCCCAGTCAGAGTCCAGAACCTGAACCTGAAACCTTCAGAGAGCTGAGCAGAAACCTCAAAAAACTGAAGCAACAATGGAAAGAAGAGTGGGTCAGAACTCCTCCAGAACCAGGAGAGAGACTGATGAAGTCCTGCAGACTGATGAAGTCAGAGAACCACAGAGGGTTCTGCTGCTGAAGGAGGTTCTGTTGGGTCAGAGGCACAAGCTGAGGTTAAATTTTAATGATTTTAGAACTTGTTAAAGATCAGCCATCCAGCTAACTGTCTATCCATCCATCCATTCAGCTAAAAGTCTATTCATCCTTGTATCTGATGAAACTGTTTTGTATTGTTCTTTTAAAATGAATGAATGAACATCAAATCAAATCAAAAATAAGTCTGTATCTCTGTGTTTATCATTGTCCTGGCATTGTCTCCTCCTGTTGCCTCTGTCTCCTGAGTTCCTTGTGATTCCCTGAGTATGTAAGTTTGCTGCCTTGCGGACGCCATTTTGAAGAGTCCTAATGGTGAACTACTTTTTTTAAACCCAGCAGATTTGACCATTTCGTGAAACTCTCAAGCTCAGGAAAACTTGTGCTATAACGTCAGCTATGAAATATATTTTTTCTCAGCAAAGAAATAATTGTTTTACCGTGTTTTGTTGTAAAATCCTGGCTTCTTTGGCCATCGCGGACGCCATTTTGAAGAGTGCTAATGTGGCGAAATTCTATTTTTAAATCCAGACGCGTCGCGTAGGCCCTGAGAAACATCCATAAGTTCACCCTCCATGTTAAAAAGTCTTCGTCTGACTCTTCGAAAACAAGCAATAAGGCTCCAGAGTAACACACTGGCTGCTAACTGCTAGAGAGAGAGCACACACCAAGAGACTGAGGGGGACGCTTTTTTGTGACGGACCACATCCGGCGCTGCTCGTAAATACGTTATTTCGTTTTTACTGATAGATAAATAGTTATTAGCGGTACTGCATTTTAAATAAAAATAGCATAAATCCGCTTATGAATTATAAAACTTAGTCAATCCGCTGTAAAGCTAACAGATTATTTAGCTACGCTAAAAGCGGAATAGCGCAATAGCGCTACCTAGCAGTCGGAGGCCCACCACTGGTTTTGATACATACGGGGTTTTGCGTGGATAGTGACGCACGCAAGGTTTTTGTGCGCACGCACGGTTGATACATGAGGCCCCAGGTTTCCAGGTCTCTCTTGTAAATTAGTCCTCGAGGCTCAGTGGGATTAACCTGCTTAAATAAAGGTTGAATGAAAATGCATGGACCAGTTTTTCTGCATCATTTTTAGATAAGATGTTTCTAATTTTAGTGATTTACGCAGGTGGAGGAAGGCTGTTTTAGTAACATTTTTAATATGGGGGTTAAAAGACATGTCCTGATCAAAAATAACACCAGGATTTTTAACGTTAGAACTGGAGACCAGATTAATGCCATCTAAGGAGGGCGAAAGACTGAAAAATTAATTCCTAAGATGCTCAGGTCCAAAAACTGTTTTGTCTGTGTTCAAAATCAGAAAATTTAAGGTAATCCAGGTTTTTAGGTCTTTAAAACATGCTTGTAGTCTAAGTAGCTTAATGGATTCATTCATGGACAAGTATAATTGTGTATCAATTTTAAAAAGAAATGTGGGGTTTTTCCTACTTTGGTAGTACCGTTTTATGA
>JBBPBX010033467.1:0-18587 GCA_038048925.1 Garcialebias charrua
CTGTCTGTGCTGCCTGTGATCTTTCGAGCTCAACTGTGTTCAGTTAATTTGTCACGGAACTCCTGCCCTAAACTTGCTGCAATCCATTCAGAAGTTGAAGGTAATTGGTTCTGTTTTGTAGCTTTGCTCTCTTGAATTCTGTGGTTTCACGTACATAGCTAACGATGGAGCTAACTTTGGAGCTAACGAGCTAACGTAAGCTAACTTGTATCTACGTCTGCGGCAGACGATGTAAAGGAAAATCGAACAGTACAGTTTAGAAAATAAGTTATTCTATGCAAGTAAGCCGTATGCTACGAGTTTTTTTTGTTTTGTTTTTGTTTCTTTGTTTTGCTTTGAGACTATCGAGGCCTGCAGCCTTGCGAGGCCTGCATGCGTCCCCATTATTCATTCATTCAACCTGCTTGTTTTAGACTGATGAAGCCGGCTGGAAGGTGAAACGTTTCAGCATTAAAAAATAGAAAAAAAACTGTCCAGATGACCTGAATTCAGACCAAAGCTTTTCAGTTGCAAATGAATGAGTAAATGTGAAATAAAAAAGCTTTAAAATGTCTCCTATCTCTAATTTTACTTTGACTAGGCAAAATGAGATAAGTCTAAACTACATTCTGACTAATATCTCTGTGAACATGTCGCTCCAGTTGTGTTTATAAACAACTGTGTTTTTTTTTTCTTTCTGTCAGGTGTGTGGTGTTAATCTGGACTTGGAATTTGGTGTCCTAGGTATGTTTTGTGACCCCATCCTCCCCTGAGAAACAAAGCGTGCACTTTCAAGACACGATCCCTGATGGAGCATTCACATGACAAACACACATTGTTGTCAACTGTTCAGGATCCTCATGATCCTCTTTTTCTGAAGGTAGTTTATTTATAATCTCGTGTAATCTCATTTCAGATTAAGCTTGATCAGGTTATGTGACCGAACGTGGCGCGCGCGGTCTTATCAAAATGAATCATGTTTATGAGTTAGTTTGATGAGGACAAACGACCACTGTCCCAAATCTTTAATGTTTGGTGTCAAAATGTCTCATTGTGATGAAACCCACTAATTATATTGCACCAGTTAAACTCCAAACATGTGTGGAACCTGTGTGCGTGTCTTTTAGGACATGGCAAACGGAGGGGACCAGTTCAACCTTGCAGAGCGCTCGGACTCGGAGTGCGCGGAGTCGCGGACCCCCCAAAATAGTCCACCAAGGACAGTCCTCTGAAGGCGTCCAGCCAGCAGGTAGCAGCTCAAGTGTGTAAATAATCATTTATTTGACTTTTCACCACATCCAACTTCCCCTTCAGAATGTAAAGTAAAGACTGTGAATCAAATCACAAACTGTTTGTTGTACAGGGGGTGGAAGACATCAAAGTTGTCCTACATGACAAGGACCTCTGGGGCAAATTCGACCATGTGGGAACTGAAATGATCATCAACAAGGCTGGAAGGTGAAAAGGAAATGTTTTTCATCAATACATGTAATCAGTTACTGAATGGACGAATAAAAAATAAAAAAAATCTCCCCAGTCTGTGCGCGTGCATGCAGGCCTCTGAGCAAAGACTTTTGTGTGGCCTACTTTTTATATATATACCGGGTATATATATAATTTGTGGAGCGTTGGTCCTAGGACATGTCACAGCTAATGCACCTTTTTGCTTCATCTTAATTATTTTGCATTGCTGAATAATCTTTTGTTTTTGTCCTCAGCAAGTGCAGCGCCTCAACCCAAGGACCTGTCAACGCCCAGTGAGTACCGGTATACATTACACTTTAAACCATTGTTTATTTTATCAGGCCTTGCAAAATAATTTTTATTTTATTTTATTTTTTTCATGGAAAACCGATGCCACTTCCAGATCAGAAATTGGAAGATGGGCATTCCCATTGCCTCAGGATGGTAAGTATTGAACAGTTAGCAGTGAGACACTTGGAAAAAAATGATCAACCACAGCCACCTTGCTGTTGGAGAGATTATAATCAAGAAATGTGTGTTTTTGTTTTATTTTTCCCCCCCAGTGTTTCAGCGTATTCAACTTCTTTGACCTCGGCGATCGCCTACACCGTGTACATCCCACCTTTTCAGCTGTGCCAAAGAGGATAGAGACCATGGAGGATTTTGTGAGAGAGGAGCACCTCGTGACTCCAAATTTGCTACCCTGGTAGGTTTTACAAGTCTGGAGGAAAGCCGAGCATAACGCAGTACTGTACAACCAAACACTTGGAAGTGTCAGTGAACTATATCATGGATTTATTCCAACAGGTTCTGCAGATTTCCAGAATTGGAGGAAGCACACCAAGGACTTTGTCTACAAATTTCTTGATAGGTATGTATCAACACACGCTCACCCACCCACTAACCATCTGAACTAAATATTTTACTTGCAAGTTCAGTATTTAGTTTTGTAAACTAAGTATTTAGCTATCAAATTAAATATTTAATTTAGAACGACGTGTATTAATAACATGGTTGAAATATGACTGGAAAATTTTGTTTTCTCTAAACTAAAATATTGTTGTTGATTTTTGTAACTTTGCTAATGGCACCCCATAGATATGAAAATGTTTGGCAACTCGAGTGCGTTTTGCAGCAATTTTTTAACTGATGTGCTCAAATTTGGCAGCACGATGTCTCAGTGGTTAGCACTGTTGTCTCACATCAAGGTCCTGGGTTCTATCCCCGGTTGGACCTGGAGTGTTTCTGTGTGGTGTTTGCATGTTCTTCTCGTGCTTGCGTGGGTTTTATCAGAGTACTCCGGTTTCCTCCAACAGATCCAAAACATGCATGTTCGGCCTTCAGGTCCAGGCCTCCCTTGAAAAAGAGATCTGTGATCTCTATGGGATTTGCCTGCTTAAATAAAGGTTAATAAATAATAATGTGTGTTAGTGTGTTAACTAGTGTTATAAGTGATTGGCAAAAACAAAAATTCAAAGCCACCTATCAACATATGATTGTACAGCCACACTTCCAGGCTGTCATATTGTTAAGTTTGCAGATGATACAGCGGTGGTGGGATGCATCACAAACAATGATGAGTCCAGCTACAGACAGGAGGTGGAACATCTGGAGAGCTGGTGCAAAGAGAATAATCTTCACATGAATGTGAAGACGACGAAGGAGATGATTGATTGATTGATGTTTATTCATTCATTTTAAAAGAACAATACAAGACAGTTTCATCAGATACAAGAATACAAGTTGGATAAAATGAAGGGAGCAGAAAGAAGATGAAATCTTATTATATCTGCCCCTTATTTCACAGTTTGTTCAACCAATGATAACCTTCAAGTAACATCACAGAATGAATAATTCTACTTATTTTTCTAACTGTAATACATAAACTAGATCACAAAATGAATAATTCTACTTAATTTTTCTAACTGATACACAAACTACATCACAAAATGAATAATTCTTTTTCTAACTAATACACAATAGCAAAATGAATAATTCTTTTTCTAACTAATACACAAACTATATCATACTTAATTTTTTTTTTTTTTTTTATACTAATGATGAGATGATTGTGGACTTCAGAAGGAACAAACACACCCACGCCCCACTGAAAATAGGTGGGTCTGCAGTGGAAGTGGTCTCCAGCTACAAATACTTGGGTGTACACATGAATGATAACCTCAGCTGGAGCAACAACACCACCAGCCTGATCAAGAAAGGTCATCAGAGACTCTACTTCCTCAGACGACTGAGACGAGCTGGTCTGAGCAGCCCAGTTCTCACCTCCTTCTACAGGTGTGCAGTGGAGAGCATCCTGTGCTCCAGCATCAACGTGTGGCATGGAGGCTGCACAGTTGAAGAGAGGAAAGCTCTGCAGAGAGTGGTGAAGGCTGCACAGAAGTCTGTTGGAGTCAGTCTCCCCACCATCACAGACATTTACACCTCCAGATGCAGGAAAAGAGCCACCTGCATCATGAAAGACCTCACTCATCCAGCACACTCACTCTTTGCCCCACTCCCCTCAGGACGGAGGTTGAGGAGCATCAAGTGTAGAACCACTAGACTGAGGAACAGCTTCTACCCTGAGGCTGTTAGACTCATGAATAAATAAAAATAAAATAAAAAATAAACACTGCAAAATGTCACATCATACTGATGCTGATCTGTTTTCTTGTTGCTGTGTTCATCTGTGTTCACCTGTGACCATCTGCTCATACAGACTCATGTTCGTGCTGCAGTTTATTCCCACTATATTAGGCTTAGTGTATTACTAGTTGATGTTTTTCGTAGTTAATTCTAGATGTTATTACTGTTTTTCTCTTGCATTTGTTGTTGGATGTAACTGGGACCCCGTGTACATAATCTCGTTTTCATCACATGTACCACATGCGGTGCAAATGACAATAAAGACTTTCTGACTCTGACATTTGCTGGGATGGATGTTTTTATTTATTTATTTATTAATCAGGGAGATCCCAGCAAGACACTGCATTTTCCAGATTGCCTTTGCATATTGCTAATTACTTTTTGTTTGTTTTTTTGCAAATGCAGATGGAATCATGAATGGAGATTCTGCAGCAACAGGATTTTATAAGGACTCATGCTGCAGAGCATTTAAAACATGCAAAGGAGGACATGGGCTCACACTGGACAATTAACACAACTGGTAGAGCTGCTGCCTCTCAGCGAGCAGGTCCCCGGTTCAAATCCCGGTCCGGGGGCCTTTCTGGGTAGAGTTTGCATGTTCTCTCCGTGCATGCATGGGTTTTCTCCGGGTGCTCCAGTTTCCTCCAACAGTCCAAAAACATGCATGTTAGACTGATGGTGACTCTATGACCTTGGGTGTGAGTGAGACAGGTCCCTCTTGTAAATGAGTCCCTGTGGCTCAACGAGGCAAGCCTGTATAAATAAAGGTTGAATGAAAAAATGTGCCACAAAGAAGTGGAGGTGGGGCTTTCACACTGGACATTTAATGCACCACGAAGAAGT
Organism: Garcialebias charrua; assembly: GCA_038048925.1. Lineage (NCBI taxonomy): Eukaryota > Metazoa > Chordata > Actinopteri > Cyprinodontiformes > Rivulidae > Garcialebias > Garcialebias charrua. Next base: position 4,933 of record JBBPBX010033467.1, read on the forward strand.
GGACACTGGACATTTAATGCACCACAAAGAAATGGACACTGGACATTTAATGCACCCCAAAGAGGTGGAGGACATAGGGTCACACAGGACATTTAAAACGTGCCACATAGAAGTGGAGGATACGGGCTCACACAGAACTGAGGAACACATTTTTGGGGGGGAGATGCAAATAGGTGCTGGGCATAAAATTAGAATATTGTGAAAAAGTTATTTATTTCAGTAATTCCATTCAAAAAGTAAAACTTCTATACAGTATTACTGTATATTCATTCACACAGACTTTTTTTTTTTTTTTCTTTCGGCTTCTCCCTTCGTTAGGGGTCACCACAGCGAACTAGTCGCATGAAGACTTGGCAATTGTTTTTACGCCGGACCGGATGCCCTTCCTGACACAACCACAGACCACCGGGCTACCACAGCTCTCTGTGTGGAGCAGAGAGCTGCTATCTAGGGTTCCCGGGGGAGCAGATGGTGTGGGTTAAGGGCCTTGCTCAAGGGCCCAGAGTGGGGCAGATGAGGGTAGAGACAGGTGTGACCGCTTCACCTGTCCCACCCACATCTTTTTGCTGTTGTCGGTACCGGGGCTTGAACCGGCGATCTTCCGATCACAAGCTCACCTTCTTAACCTCTGCGCCACCACTCCCTATTCATTCACACAGACTGATATATTTAAAAATAATCTTAATGCTGATGATTATAACTGACAACTCCAAATTCATTATAAGTAAATTACATTACTTGAGATCAATTAAAAAATGATTTTTATAGATGTTGGCCAACTGAAAAGTATTAACATGGTAGCATGGTCCTTAGCCCCAACTATTGAAAGATGTACATATTGTACATTTCATGTTCATACATCTCAGTTGGCCAACATTTATAAAAATACTTTATTTTTATTGAGCTCAAGTAGTAGTCTAATTTTCTGAGATACTGAATTTAGGGTTGTCATTGGTTGTCAGTTTTAATCAACATTAAAATAAATAAACATTTGAAATATATCAGTCTGTGTGTAATGAATGTTTCACTTTTTGAATGGAATTCCTGAAATAAAACAACTTATTTAAAATATTATGACCAGCACACTTTGTACAGATTATTTTTGTGGTGAGGGGACTGTAATTGTATACAGCTTTTTTATTTATCTTGTTCCTGCCTGCTATATCAAAAAGAAAAATGAAGGCATGTTAAAAAAAAATTGTTAAGTACAGACCAAAAATGAAGGCATGTTAAAAAATTATTATTGTTTATGTTAAGTACGGCCAAAGAATGAAGGCATTTAAAAAAAAAAAATATGTGAAGTACAGACCCAAGTGAGCTGTGTACTTTTATAGATTTGTTTGTGTATTTTGTGTTGCCACCAGTTGATAAGTTCCGTAATGTAAAGCTTTTTTTTTAAGTTACCAAAGGTGGAATTCTCAATTTTATGTGTTATGCTGTTCCTTTAAATTGTGTTAAATAAACAGGATAAAGGTAAAATTTATGGAGTGATTTGTAAAACTTAATCCAACTGTTTGTAGGATTTTAAAGCTGCGGATGGTCAAAGTATTTCCCTAGATTTGTTTGCCTCAACGCAATTTTAAAGTAGATTCATTATACTTTTTATATGCATAGCATGAACAAGCAGCATGTAAAGTGACTAAAATAAGTTAAATATAATAGCCTAATTAGAATAAGCTAAATACAGTAAGTTATTGACGTCAGATAGACGTCTAATGTAGACGCCTTTTAGACGTCAGGAATATAGACGTCTTTTGGACGTCGGAAAAAAGACGTCGGGGAAAAGACGTCTAAAAGACGTCGGGGAAAAGACGTCATCTGGCGTAACGTTTTCGACCTTCCAGGGACCTGATTTCGACGTCCAGAAATGACCTGAAAAAGACGTCGTATAGACGTCACCTTGCTCAGTGGGAGGATGTAAATCAGGGGAATGGTGGTGCAGAGGTGAAAGAAGGTAATCTTGTGATTGAGAGGCTGCTGGTTTGAAAACCCTGACCTTTGTGAGCATCAAGATTTGGGGTGGGAAAGGTGAAGCACCCACACCTGCCTCCACCTCCATTTGCCACCTCCATTTGAGCAAGGCCCGTAACCTTTTCCCCAGTTGCTCCTTGTGCACCTTAGATGGCAGTCCTCTATTCCACACAAGTGGGCAGTCTGGTGGTCAGTGGGTGTGTCAGGAAGGCATCCGGCATAAAAGCAATTGTCAAGTTTTCATGCGAACAAGCTCGCTGTGGCGGCCATTACAGAAGAAAACAGCTGAAAGAGAGAGGAAGAAAAAAGTATTATAAACATAACAGGCTTGCCCGCCATCTGCTCTGAAGAACGCCCTTACGACATTTACACCTTCAGAGCTTTTACAAAACACAAAAATCAAATAATTTAACATTCTTCCTGCTTTATTAACAGGTGCTAATGCTATTTGCGTCATACCGAAACAATTAGTGTAAAAGGAAAAAAAACAAAAAAAACAGGCAGACTACTGTCGCTACAATCTGCAGCTGAACGGATAAGAGGTGAGCAAAACTAGCAGCTAGTTTGGTTAGCTTTTCACATCCAAAACCTACGGTGGCCCTAAGGTGTAAATGAAGAACATTTGAAAAAATTGAATTACAATAAGCCAAAGCAGGTTTTTTTTTAACAAAGTATTTATACATTTCTAATGATAAGCTCAATGATAGATGCTTTTGCATTTCCATGAAGTTTTCACTATTAGGTTGTGCCAATTGTTGAGCAGCAACGTGTGATTGATAGTTTTTAAGAAAAGTTATGTTGCACTCTTTTTTTTAGCCAATATAAAATTGTTCAACCCGGCGCGAGAACAGTCACCAGGATGTACTTAAATATGGGTGATTCCACACTCTGCACCACTCAAGCAGCCACAGAGTAAAGGGTATGTGTTAGAAACGTGATTTTATTTACAATAGTGAAATTTATTGACATTTTGGACTCTCACCAACTTCAGGGCAAGCCCAGGCCAAAACAAACAAAACAAGCTATCACCACTATGTTGTCTCTTACCTGAATTATGTCAAATTAACCAAAACACAGGTCTCTTACCTCAACTAAACTAATGAAAAACAGGACAAAAGGTCTTAAAACAAAGTGGCAGCTAACCCAACTCCACTGAACAATTTACAACTAATTGATCTGTTAACGAGTGACAGCAGGTCAGCTGTGGCTGGTTGGGGAGCGCAGAGTGACTGGAAGCCGGCGTCATCACAAACTGAAAGTCATGCACCATAACTCATTTTCCCTGAAGGAAGGGAACGAGGTGCAACACATTGACTATGGGAATTGTGCCACCGCACGGTTCACCTGAAGTAATACAATCACGCCTTGAATAAGGCAGGTGGGCGTCAGCGTCATCAATGAGGCCCCGCCCTCTTTGTATAAAGGAGGCTGACGCTCCATCTTTCTTTCTCAGAATGCACTTCACCGAGCTTTGGAATTGAAAGGGCAAACATGAGTTGCACCTCATTCCCTTCCTTCAGGGAACATAAGTTATGGTGCATAACTTTCAGTTCCCTTGTCAGTCAGTACACTCAGTGCAACACATTGACTATGGGAACGTATTTCAATCACGCCCTGGAAATGCTCTGGAAATGCATGCTTGTGAGAACTTATGCCTTACATTGCAGGCGTTTAGCTGTTCTCTACTCTGTGGTAGAGAGGATAGCCTGAGTGACGTCACATGCTGTGACGTCTAAACTGTAGTGTTTCACAAATGTGTTTGAAGAGGCCCAGTTAGCAGCTGCGCATATTTCAGCTACTGGCACACCTCTGAATAAGGCCCATGAGGCAGCCAGGCCTCATGTGGAATGAGCATGTACCCCACTAAGCACTTGCTGACCTTTACTGCTGTATGCCCTCTTAATGGCCTCAGTCACCCAGTGTGAGAGGCGCTGTTTTGACAAGGCTCTGCCAGCAGCTGGATTAGCAAAGCACACAAACTGCTGGTTTGTTTTCCTCCAACTGACAGTTCTTTCCATAAGCGCTCAGGGCCCTAACAGGGCAGAGCACGTTCAGCCGCCTCTGTTCTGCAGTTAGAACAGGGTGAGGAGGTGTTATGTACCCTAGGGTTTTTAAGTATTTTAAACCAACAGTCTAAGCTGACTGCACCCTCCTATGTTTTTTTTCTTCACTACAACCTGCTGCAGTCTGCTGTAGCCTGCGGGTTCTGGAAGAACATTTTTACTCTAGCACTTTGAGATTTTTATTAATGAAAAGTGCATTATAAATTGAATTCATTATTATTATTATTATTCTTACTCCTAATCAAGCCTAATCAGCACAGGTGTTCACCTGCAGGTCCTGCCTTTATATTTCACAGGCAGTGCCTTGAGTAGTGTGGAGACTTGATGTAACAGGATATGGCTTGCTGATCAAGTGTAGAAGCTTGACACAAGATTTGGTTTGTGGACCAAGTACTTGTTGAAGATACACTAAAATTTAACTAATCGAGTGTTGAATGACAGCTGTGAAGCTGTGTGGTGTACTGACACAGGGAGACCTCCATCCTCTCTGATTGTTGGTGTGTATGCTCCTGGGGGAGTAGTACTTGATCTGTTTGGAGCTCTGAAAGTGACTCTGGCTGCCTAAAGCTGAGTTTTGTGTAGGATAAGTCACCTTAAGTGCTGGCTGTAACTTAAGCTTTGGACTTAGGAGGAGTGTGCCTATGTTTAGGCCTAGGAGGCTTAATTGAGAGTATTATCGGTGACACTGAGGACAGTGTTTGTTCAACAGTCCTGGAGAAGGACAACTGTGGTCAACTGAGTGGAGGACTGTTAATTGTTTTTTTCTCTCTTTGCCTTTTTATTTGTACTTTTGACAGGTGAGGGTTGGTAGCCTAGTTTTCACATTTTTTATTTTATTGGTTAGTGAGAGCCTTGTTGTTGCAGGTAGATCGTCACCTGGGGAAACACGACAGCCCCGTAGTGGGGTTGGGTTTGCTTGGGTGGCGTTTTCTTGTGTTTGGCCAGACTCACCTGTCCATCTTTCCTTTGGACTTTTCTTCTTTAATTTATTATTTTTTGTTAAGGGCGCTGTTCCAGGAGAAGATGTTCCAGGCCTGGTGGGAGAAGCCAGAAAGGACCTCACCAGCTTGGACACCTTTAGTTTTAGTTAAATAACATTTCTTTTAAAACTTTTTCTGTGTCCAATGTCCATAAATATGTTTTGACTGTTTTCCAGTCATAACAGGAGGAAAAGTTGACAGCTCAAAGTCCAGACTTCTGAGATTTAAAGTTGGAACCTTTGGCACATATGCAGGGTTTGGAAGCAGGGTAACCTTTGACCCGTCTGGGGCAAACCTGGTACACATTGGGTGTACAGATAAAGAGTGGAGGTCACCCACACGTTTGGCTGAGCACAGAGCTAAGAGCAAAGCAGTTTTATAAGATAACAAATCTATCTTAATGCTGCTAAGAGGCTCAAATGGAGGCTCACATAGAGCGTCCAGGACTAACTGCAGGTCCCACACAGAGGCCAGAAACCTGCTGGGAGGCCTTTTCCTCAGTACACATTTCATGAACTGTATCATGAGAGGATAGGCACCGGGTGATTTACCTCCCCAGCCTGCATGGCACGTCGAGATTGGCTGACAAAAATACCTTAATGGTGGAGAAGGAGCGGCCCTTTTCCAGCAGGTCCTGTAGAAAAGTGAGGAGCTGGACTAGGTCACAGGAATATGAGATGATATTCCTCTCTAGACACCAGGCCTCAAAAACACGCAATTTGTGAGCTTAGAGAGTCTGAGTTGACTGAGCTCTCTCTCCCTGTATTGTGTTTATAACATTACCGGGCAGGGCGGAGGGCATCAGTCGATTCCTTTCAGCGGCCGGGCCCAGAGAAGCCATGATTCTGGGCGTGGGTGAAGGAGCTGCCCGTGGGCCTGAGTCAGCAGGTCCATGTGGGTGGGGGGGCAGCTGCCATGGTGTCCCCGTCAACAGTGAGATAACCTCTGGGAACCATGGTTTCTGTGGCTACCTGGGAGCTATCAGTATCAGGGAGAGAGCTCCCCTGCGTACGCGTTCCAACGTCGCCTGAATCAGGGGGACGGGAGAAAATGCATAATATAGCTCCCCCGCTGGCCACTCGTACACCAGGGCGTCTGTTCCCAGTGGTACGTCTGTCTCCCTTATCTAATGATACAGGGTGCAGTGCGTGTTGCTGCTGCCAGCGAACAGATTTACGGATGCCCGCCCATTATCGTGTCCAGATCTGGTCCACGATACGCGGGTTCAGCCTCCACTCCGAGGCAAGGAGGGGCCCTCTTGAGAGGGTGTCTGCCCCGTGGTTTAGCTCACCTGGGATGTGGGTCGCCCTCAGGGACAATATCTGGGAGCTGTACCACGTGAGCAGCTTGTGTGTCAACCTGAGGAGGGTTTGTGACTATCAGATTCTGCCAACAGGAGTGTTGAACCCATATGCAGGAAGATGACAGGAGGCTCAGGAAAAATCCAAAAAGTCTTTATTTTACAAAAATAAAACAAAAGGCTGTCGGGGCAGCAAGCTCACTAAATACTAAGACTGAGACTAAAGACTAGGAATGGAGGGCAGAAACATGACACCATTAAGGACAATCCGGAGACAACTGACAAGACAGAGAGCTGATTATATACTACACAGGCAGGGCATGACACAGAATCTGGCTTATTGGAGCAGGACTGAACATTGAGCAGGGCTGAACAAAACACAAACTGATGCATGAACAATAACTAAACTGAGGCAGGTCAAATAATTAAAACATGGAGCAGGACTAAACTAAACACAAGCTGAAGCATGAATAACTAAACTGAGGCGGGACAAAGAATTAAAACATGGAGCAGAACTGGACTAAACACAAGCTGATGCATGAACAATAAATAACTGAACTGAGGTAGGACAGAGAATTAAATTAAACATGTAAGACTAAACTGGAGCAGGGCAAAATTAAGCTGAGACTGAGATTAATACTAAGCTGAGACACAAGCAGGGACAACACAGAGACACCAGACAACTAGGGGACAAAAATGACAGTGACCTTGTCCCGCCTTCTCTGTTTATGTAGGACACTGTGGTCCTGTTGTCTGATTTTATCAGGACATGTTGTTGTGCAATCAGTCCCTTCCTGTAAAAATGCTTCAGGGACAAAAACATTGTTTTAAGATTCAAAGAAATTGATGTGGAGCTTTGCCTCCTGCTGTTTCCAGACCCCTTTGGCATACTGGTTTCTGCAGAGACCTCCCCACCCAGTCTTTGAAGCGTCTGTGGTGACCAGCACTGGAGACAGTACTCGTCCCATTGTGACGCCTGTCCTGAACACTGAAGGTGCCCTCCAGGGCTCCAGAGCTTTCATGCACTCTGTGTTGATCAGTATCCCCCTTGTCCCTCTGGGAGGGGCAGGATACATTTGTTTGTTGAGCCATATCTGTAGAAGGCACATTTTTAATAAGGCCTGAGGCACGTAGACAATGGCTGCCACCAGGAGGCCCAGGAGACGCTGGCACAGTTTGAGAGAGACCCTCCGGCCCAGCTGAAAACGTGCCAGGCAGAGGTGGAGAGATAAAACCCGAGCCTCTGAGAGCCTTGCTCTGTACAGAATGGAGTTGACCTGTACACCCAAAAATATGGTAATCTGAGATGGGTTCAGATTGCTTTTCTCCATGTTTATGACAAAACCCAGAGCCTCCAGGTGAGACATCAACTTCTGTGAGTGCTACTGCGCTTGGGCCCTGTCGTGCCCAAGGATGATCAGATCGTCTAAATAATTCAGAACGCTGACCCCTTGACCCCTCAGTGAGGTAAAGGCATTTCATGAATGATCTGGGGGCGGTTTTTAGTCCGAAAGGGAGTGCCAGAAACTCAAATGATTTTCCCTCGAAGGTGAAACAGATATTTTGTGTGCCGAGGTAGGATGTTCACGTGGAAAAAGGCGTCTTTCAGATCGACCGTGCAGAAGTAATCCCTCGGTCATCCTGAATTTGAATGTTTTTATCCTTCTGTTCAGAATCCTGAGATCCAGGATAGGCCACAAGCCTTTGTCCCACTTGGGCACCAAGAAATACTTGCTGTAATGGCCTTTGCTCACATTGTCAGCTGGGACAACATTTATTACCCCTTTCTGTAACATTGTCTCTCAGAATGTGGGCACAATCTGGGCTTATGGTGGATACCAGCACCCCCGTGAAAGGGGGTGGCCACCTGTGGAACTGTAGCCGGAGGCCCTGACTGATGGTGGCCATGACCCACGTGCTAGGTTTGCACGCCTCCCAAGCACCCGCGTGTGCGCCCAGCCTGTAAGGCATGTGTATTCTCAGTTGTATGTGTGTCAAGGGTGCGGGAGGGGGGGAGTGGCCCCCACCCACTCTCCCTTTGACGAACTTGCCTGTCCGCCAGCAGCAGCTAGAGAGTCTATCTGTGGCAGACAGACTCCCGACTTCCCGCTGAGGCTCATTGTCTGACCTGACAATGGGTGTGTGAGGGAGGAGGGGTGACAACCCTCTCCCTTTATTGACATTGTTTTCATAAAAAATGGTGCTGTGTTTTTTAAAAGTTTTTTTTTAGTCAAGACACCGGGCATGTGCTACTTTTGTAACTTTATTTTCTTGTTTTAAAGAGAAAATAGTTTTTGTTACACATACAGCTGAGTCATGTTTAGTACACACACAATTGTCACCAGCTTTTTTTTTGCATTTCAAGTATAAAGTCTGGGCATAAAAGTCCGGTTTCCCATACCAAGTGGGTGGGAGAACCTGTAACACTGCGAAGCGGTTCCGTTTCATCAGGTTGGCTTCTGCCTCGGGTCCCGGTTCGTCGAGGATGACCTCGGTGGACCCGCCTGGCGGGGAACGAACCTGTTCCTCGCCCAGGCCTGGCTAGCCTGGGGCGGTCCTGTTGCTGGCCTCTTTTGTGGGGGGCGGCGTGTGGTTGAGCGGTGTCAAGGCTGCATGACCCTGCTTCCACTGGCGTCCCTGGGAGGCATGAACGTTTTTCTCGGCACCCCCTCGTGCAAGGCTTCGACCTGTTTCCGCCTTTGTTCCAGTCTTGTCTGGATTCATTCCAGAACTCCTCTGTAGAGCCCCGTGGGCTTGATCGAGTGGTGGAGGATTGGGTGCCGCTGGCCCTCTGGCAGGTCCGTCAAGGTTAGCCACAGATGGCGTTGAGCGATGACAATCTCAGCCATACTCCTCCCTTGAGCGATGGCCGCTGTCCCCATCAGGCAGAGGACGAAGTATGTTGCCTTGCGGGCTTCCTCCAGGACCTCGGCTGCATCCTTCTTGTTGGTGGTCTGCTAGAGCGCCTGCAGCTTCTCCGCCAAGTAGGCCTGTATCATGGCCGAGGCATTCATGGCGCGGACCGCAAGGCCCTGAGCTCGGTAAAAAAATTTGAGCTGGGAGGCTGACGCGCGGCAGGCCTTACTGGGAAGAGTTGACCTGGATCCCGATGTTTTTGGGACTAAGTGGGCCGCCAGTGTGTCCTCTATTTGTGGGATGTTGGCCATTCCTGTAGCTTCCATGCCAGCGACGTTGAGGAACTGGGAGAGAGGCAGAAGCATAGGAGCCCTGGGTTCAGCCCAGGTGCGAGTTGGCTCCGTGTGGAAGTCAGGAAAAATCGGCATCCTGTGCCTCGTGGCCGACTGCTGCTTGGCGAAGAAATAATTCCCCGCCAATCTCGTTACCTGTTGACGAGGTGGGGGTTCTGGCCAGCTGATCCGCAGCATGTCCGCCGCTCTGCGACACAGGTCGAAGAGAGCGGGGATGGAGATATCAGTCTCTGGGTGAGCTATAGTTGGGTTCTGGGAGAAGTCCTCGTCTTCTCCTTCATCCTTGTTTTCAGCTTCGTCGTCCGATATTTCGCCCGAGGCTGTTAGCGCGAGCTCATCTGCGTTTCACAAGCCTCTCATATCGAACTCGGCGGTGGAGTCCCCCACGGGGGCCGCCTTGTCCATGCTATCAGCATGGCCTCTGTCTTCCAGTTCGACGGCCTCGAGCTCCAGGGTGGGATTCAGCGCCTCTGTGAGGTCCGGGTCCCACGGCACCGTGGAGTCGCCCATGGCTTTGACCACGACGTCCATGCATCACTGCCTCACGGCCTCACATATCTAGCTGCAGTGAGGGCAGGACTCGGAGGAATCCAGCGCAGTTTTAGCATGCAACATCCCCAGGCAGACCAGACAGGGCTCGTGGGTGTCCGTCGCCGAAAGGGAGTAGCCGTATCCGCTGGGGTAGGCTCGGGAGTTGGGGCTCGCCGGCCTGCTGGTTTTCTTTGAAGTTTTTGCTTTTCTCTTTCTCTTCTCGGGAGCCATGGCTGAGAAGGGCTGAAGCTTGCTAGCTGACTGCTAACGTGGTCCAAAGACGTCCTCTCGTCGAGCCGCTCTCGTCGGCTAGCCAGCTAACTTCGTTAGCTAGGTAGCCTGTGACGCAGTTTGCGCCGTCGAGCAAAGCTGCGAAGAGAGCAGAAGAAAAAACCTCGAGGTTAAATAAAAGGCACTGGGCTAGCTTTCGCTAACCCAGTTGTATGTAGAAAATTTCTCTGTTGCGCCCAGGGTAGGGAGCGAGCTCACCTCCAGTCGAGCGATGTAGTCACAGAGAGTCCCACGAAGTTCAGGTGTAAGCGAGGTGAAGGGCAAAAAGAGAAAGAAAGGTGGTGTGTCAGCCTCCTTTATACAAAGAGGGCGGGGCCTCATTGATGATGCTGATGCCCACCTGCCTTATTCAAGGCGTGATTGTATTACTTCAGGTGAACCGTGCAGCGGCGCAATTCCCATAGTCAATGTGTTGCACTGAGTGTACTGACTGACAAGGGAACGCAGCTATTCATGCAGCACCTCTCATCAGGCAGCCAACCCCCTTTAGCTCCTCATTGTCTTCCTCCCATCACAGCAATGTACCTGGACACCAATTTACACACAAATAGTAGATAGTAATTTAAGTTTCAAGATAAGTTAAATGCATCCAACATTGCTTCATAATTTCATTACAGCCCTCCCACCACTATTAACAACACATTTTTCTACAATTTAAGTGTTCAAACATTGGAGCAACATAAAATTACAACATTGTGTCCTGACTAAATGAGGTACAAACCAACAGAAGAGATGATTAAAAAGTGTATTATTGCAGCTATCACTACTATTCATTTGCAAAACAGCCATACTGGATTTGGAAGTTGGTGAGGAACTTTTGACTTTCCAAGTTGGACTTGTGACTTCAGGATACGATATGGTTGATTCTTTCAACTAGGCACACAGCAATTTTGGTTATCAAGTACAAAACTGAAATCACCCCGACCAAACGAGACCATGAATGATCCACTTTTTAGCTGGCAGTATAGGAGTCATCATTTATTTCACTTAAATAAATGTCTTCTCATTTTGGCCACTTTGCACCAACTTGGTTAGCCTAAATTACATCCAGTTCATACAAAAATTCATTTTTATATAGCTTTACAAAGTTCTCTGCAAGTGTGACTAGTTACATCTTGGATATTATACAGTATACAGTAGTTAGTAAAACTGGATTTTTCCTTTTTAAATTGACAAAAATTAAAGATTATCTGTGACATACTTTGTACGTTGGTTGATAAGGGTGAAAAATAAATTATATGCATATGATTGCTTAGGTCAGTGTTTTTCAAACCTTTTTTGAGCCAAGGCACAGTGTTTTCATTGAAAAAAATCACGAGGCACACCACCAACCAAAATTGTAAACAAAGATACTCTGTATCCGCCTATATTAAATATATAGTCATTCTTATCAAAGTGTCTTGAATAGGAATGAAATAAACACATCATCATATTTTATATTTCTTTTTTTCAAATTGGACTTAACATGTCTTCAAAAATACACCCGAACAGTGCCACAACAATGTGGTCTTACATTTAAAGAGGTTGTAGAAAACTTCAAAGTGTTTTACAAACTTACCATAGAACTGTTGGATAGCTTCTCACCGCATACCAAGCACAACGGAGTCGGTGTCGTTGTGTCTCCGGTAAAAGTAAATCCAAACGAAATGTAACTCTCACTGTATTGTCTCGAGCTCACGGTATCTGCCTTCTTCTGATATCCACTTATACTAAGGCCTACATCTGGGTTTGAATTTTGTCCAGGGACCAGATCGGAGTTAGTATTTTTTCTTTTCAAAAACTTTTCCATCACTGTCATAGTCTTGCTAGCGGCTAGCTAGAATGCAATGCTGTCACTGCTACATGTCACGTCCATGCATCACTACTTCTCTTGATTTAATGTGCAATGCTATGTTCCATACTGCCATCAATCTAGCAATAAGGAAATTACATGATTACGCCGCTAGACACTACTACAGCACAGACACTCAAAAATGGCATGTTTTTAGATAATTAATTTGTTTTCAAAAAATATTTTTAGACCAGTTAAGTGAAATTGGATAATCTCCATGGTATACCTGTAGCTGACGATCACTCACGGCACACTAGTGTGCCGCGGAAAAGTGGTTGAAAAACACTGGCTTAGGTGTTGGCTGGCATGGATACACAAACTATGCAGAAGTCTTTACCCTTATGTGTGAAGGTTAAAGGTCATAGGCTGTGGTCAGTTATTCTGTTGCATTTATGCAAATGTGCTCACATATGCAGCTTTTTTTATAAAGCAGCATGAGATTATTCCCCATTTCTTCGCATTACGCAGACAGTTTTCAGAACCCAACTACACATTGTACAAACTCCCATGAGACCCTATTATCAGTGACACCAGCAGACTCTGCAACCCAAATGCAATACACAGTGACAGAAAGAAAGACTAAACCAGAGCTGAAATGTAAAGAGGAGATAAAGAGAAAGCAAGGATAATTAGAGGAAAAGAGCAGAAGATGAGAGGAAAAAGAAGAAACTGATTAAGCAGCAAGAAGGTGCCAACAACAGAGGAAGAAAAAGCAAAGATAAATTTTTTTTGAATTAAACAATGGCCTTTACAATAATATGTGACAAGAATGTAAGTTTAAATTTTTGAAAAACAATCTAGTATCCCTAGTATAAAAAAAGGTTCACTCCTTCTTAAGTAATTTAAACATCATCTTAAATGGATAACTGAGAACTCTAATGAGCTTGAATAGATGGTAAGTTGGATATTTGTGCTATTCCACTACCTACTTTTTACACAGATCAGTGCAATGTAATTACAGTATTTCATTTCATGCCTTAAACTGTCCTGTAATTGGCTTTTGAGCATGCCGAAGCTCAATAGTGTGTGTATAAATGGGATCTTTTTCAATTTCATACTTGTGTGTTCTTTAGGCTTTCTGTGCCTAACTGTGCATTCACTGTAAGTGCAGCCTGGAAAAGTATGTGCATCTCTATGTGTAACTAGCATGGAGGCCACATTAATTTTTCTCTCTGCATAATTGTGTACAGTTGTTGAGACGGTCATTACTGTGACAGATGAGCCAAGGCTTGTCACAGTTTTTCCTCTTCTCTCAACAGGCAGATGTCTCTCCTTTATCTCCCGTCTGTTGCCTTTTGTGTTGCCCTGCAAAGCTTTTGCAGGGATATTCTCCAAGTCAATTAGCTAACGAGCAGCTAACGAGGAGATAAGGCCAATTAAGATAATAATGATTGTGATGATGGTAATTATGACAATGAGACTGGTGAGCTACGAGGTCAGCTTTAGGATGTGAATGAATCCAAGACACAAATGTATATA
>JBBPBX010033468.1:0-33233 GCA_038048925.1 Garcialebias charrua
ATACAGTTTGCACTACTTCTCATACTTGCACTAATGTCTGTATTACATCACTGCCTATAATCATAATACTGTTTACATTCTCTGTTTACATTTATTAATACTGTTTACTTTTATTACTACTGCTTACATGTAATTACTACTGTTTACATTTATTTACACTACTCTAATATCTACACCACTGCTGGTACATATACAGTGTGCTCTGAACGGTCTTATTTAGGGATGCCCAATGTGCCTTACTGCATATGCCACTTTTTGCCTCTATAACAACATCAACTACTACCTCATACATATACTGTGTACATTGACTCATACGCTGCTTTGCCACTTTGCAAATGTCAATGCTAGAAACCTTTAGTTTATTTTAGTTATACTTTTTATACTCTTTTTTTTGTGCTAGTATGCAAAAACTCAGGACAGTATTATGTTCATTAAATGTTTAATGTTTTAGTTTTAGAGTTGGTGTGGATTTTCATGCTCTTGCACCGCTATGCAAAAAAAAAAAAAAAACTCAGGACAATGTTAGTTTTACTATTTTATGCTTATGTCTATTATTATATGTTTCAGTGTTTCAATGTTTAGATGTTTACTGTTGCACCGAGGGACTGAGAGAAACGCAATTTCGGTCCTGTGTATGTCCTGTACAGTACATATTGCAGATCTGACAATAAAGTTGACTTTGACTTTGACTTTTGAACTAAATAATGAATGGAGGAATAGTTTGAATGAAGAGGCCTTCGTTACAGAAGCCCTCCACATTTCTATAGGTATAGATCCCTATTTCTGATTTTTACAGCATTGATCCACCCCTTAATTGGTAATTGTAGCTGATCTAATCCATGATAGCTTACATACCAGGTGCATATAGGTAAGGCCTAATGTAAAATCCCAATCATAAGCCCACCTAAAACCACATAATTGCATGACACATTGAACCAGGGTGGCACCGACTGGAAGCCATCCAGCCTGCAACCTTCGATGTGGGGACCTGCTGATCCAACGTTGGTCTTCAACCTTCATCCAAGGCCCGCCTCCTCTGCTTCAATCGAGGGATCCCCTCTACATGCTGATTAAAAACCATTCTTGCTGATGAAATCAATAACCCCCATCGTTGTGGATTTACCGTTGTGGATTATAAGACTTTGTTTCCAAGGGATCACAGACTCAGTTTTCCATGGGTTAACAGACTATGTTTTCCAAAGGATTGAAAGCTTACCGCAATGGGATTACCTACGAACAGTATGGAATTTCCAAAAACATTATGGGAATATAATTTTGAACTTTTTGATTTTTTTTTTCCATTTGCTGGATTACATAGAGGTCAGAGACATTCGGTGGTATCCTTTCGTGTTGGAACTCATCTCCAAGGACAGGCGATGACTTCCAAAAAGGGGGACTGTAGTGATACACCTCGTCTTTGATATTTTAGGGTTCACACCTCTCTGAAACTCTCAGTGTTACACTTGCTTGGAGCTCAAGGAGACAAGTGGACACTATATTTTGTAACAATTATGATGAATTAATGGACACTAATTAATCAGATTGAACTTTCTCTTTAATGTGTGTTAATTCAGAATTGATCAAACAGTATACTTTTTGTCATTTCAATGATGATCTGTTACTTGCATGACTGTGACCTTCTGCTGGTTTTATTTCTGCAGAGCAAGCAGACTCTGTCTCTAAGGCAGAAGTCAGGGTAAGAGCTGTTCTCTTCCTTCTCTTGTTTTGTCTTCAAGCTAGACTCAACAGGACAGTCCACCTGGTCGTTTATGTAAACAGTTTTCCTGTTGTTCGTCAAGAGAAATTTCTGCCTATGGGATCAAACTTCCATCTTTTATTTTGTTAAAAGCAGCCAATAGTTATTAAGGAGGTGGGTCAGATCCCGCCTCCCATATAATGGGCACTTCCTGCATTTTCCTTTAGTTTTTGGAAGAGAACTAACTGCCAACTGGTTTCTCTCCTTTGGGATAAGCTGGAGACGGCCCGGTCATGTGTCAACGACCCACGTCTCAGCTGGAATCATAGTAAAGCATTACTTTGATCCATTCACTCATTTCTGGAAGAATTTGTTTTCTAAAGTTTTATTTTGAAAATCAGTCTGTGCGCTTGACCGTTGTTTCCTGCCGAGGGAGGCGAGTTCCTCGTATCGTGAATCAGCACACTCACGCTGAAGTTCTTACTGGACGGCCACTGGACAAACCCATCCACGTGTGTGTCCACAAACTTCTCCACTCTTGTCTCCAAGAGACGAACCTTCAACAGGTAACGAGCCGTGGTGTGGTTGAACGTGCGGGAGCCCAGCAGCTGCTCGCGTGGGGAAAAAGGTGTCACCCAGTCTGGTTCAAAGTAACCAACTTTAGCTTAACTTAGCTTCCAGTACTCCTTCCTCCTATTTCTTATTTTTCATAAGCATTTAATCTGTCAAGTAATGTGCCAACAGAAAGTTCCTAATTGTCTGTTTGTTTTAATTTGAATTCTTGTCAACGTAGTTAATTAAATCAGAGCTAATATCGATACAAATGTTTAATGTAATTCTTGTGATAGTTTCAATAAAAGGTCTATCTTTTTTGGTAGACCAATATAAATTGAAGTCTCCTGTGAAATTACATTCTTGTCTAATCACAGTAAAAACAATTTAGTATCGGAAAAAGGAAGAACTCTCGCATTTGGTAGCAGTTTGTGCAAGATTAAAGTCTGCTAAACTGCGTATCTACAATAATGGTGGCTCAGTAAGTGTTTAAATACCTTACAGTTCCATTATTTCCTACATTTGGTGGCCGTTTACGGCATTAATCCATTTCAGATGAAAACTCCATCCGTTGTTTTGTTAAACCAGCCAATAGTTATTGAGGAGGTGGGGGAGACCCCGACTCCCATATAAATATCCACTTCCTGCATTTTCACTTGAGTGTTGAAAGAGAGAACTTGCTACCAACTGGTTTCTCCTCTGGAAAAAAGCTGGAAACGTCCCGGTCATTGTGTCAATTAGACCCACGTTTCAGCTAGAGTTACAGTAAAGCTTGCTGTAACTCACTCACTCATTTTATGAAAGAATTTGTTTTCTGAAGTTTTATTTTGAAAGCTCTGCCAGGAGCTGGCCCTGTTCCTGCCGGGAGAAGCGTTCTTCTTGCTCGTCTGAATCAGCTCACACACGCGGAAGCCATCTGGACGTGAACTGGACAACACAGTCCGTTAGTGTCCACAAACTTCAACTCTTATCTCCAAGACGTATCGTCAACAGGTAACGAGGCGTTGATGTGTTCTGAACGTGTGAGAAGCCCAGCTGAGACCTGTATGGGAAAGTGTCACCCTGTCTTTTCAAAATAATTAACTTCCGTTAACTTAGCTTTCATTCCTCCTATTTCTTCTTTTTCATAAGCTATTAATCTGTTAAGTAATGTGCCAACAGAAAAGTTCCTAACTGTCTGTTTGATTTTAATTTGAATTCTTGTCAACTTAGTTAGTAGATCAGAGCTAATATCGATACAAATGTTAAATGTACTTTAATGATAATTTCAATAAAATGTCTATTTTCTGGTGGACCAACATAAATTGAAGTCTCTTGTGAAGTTCGGGCGGCCGTGGCGTAGTGGTAATGGCAGTCGTCCCCCAATCGGAAGGTTGGCGGTTCGAATCCCGGTTCCCCACACCATGTGTCGTTGTGTCCTTGGGCAAGACACTTAACCCCGAGTTGCTCCCGGTAGGACTGGAAAGCACCTTGCATGGTAGTCTGCCGCTACCGGTGTATGAATGTGTGTAGCATTCAATGTGTGTAGCGCTTTGAGATTTTCACTAATGAAAAGCGCGTTATAAATTGAATTCATTATTATTATTATTATTATAAGTTACATTTCTGGCTAATCACAGTTAAAGCAATTTAATACCGGAAAAAGGTTGAACTCGCGAATTGGTGAAAGGTTTGTGCAGATAAACTCTGCTCAGAGCTGCACATCTAAAATATAGGTAAGTCAGTAAACTGACCAATAACTCCTATATCATTACAATAATGGTGGCCCAGTAAGTGTTTAAATACCTTACCGCCCCTATATTGTTACATATAATGGTGGCCCGTCCGAGTTCCTAAGACGATTATTAAGTTGTTTTGGGTAGCTATTGTCACGGTATTTGTTGGCATAGTTCTGCATCCTGTTGTGGACTTATAGAATAGTTTTGGCTAGTGAGTGTCTCAGAGATTGCTAATTGTGGCATTGTCTGGTACGTTTCCCGTTTGAATTATTTTTTCTTTCACATTTCAACGTATGTTTGAAGCTGCGGACGACTGAATGTTTGTGTTTGTGAGACGTTTCATTATGTGTCGCGAGGCTGCAGGCATTTTTCATTGTTGTGACCGCCGTGTCACCACTGCTTCATTTTCTTACTTTTGCGGATTGCTGTTGAAGGTCTGTTTCACACATTTGCTGCCATTTTACCTAATCTGTTACAACGTGTTGGCTGAGGTTCGGGTGATACCCATTTGGCTTTTGACCGGACGTTCCGACCTCCAGTTCCGATAGACGTAAAGTCCGTTGTTTAAACAGTTAGCGTGTTGCCTTCTCTGGAAGGCCTGGGGGGTAGCCTGAATGTGTTGGGCTCGTTAGCAGTATTTTCTGTGGTGTATTCTACGTTTATTTTGTGAAAGAGTGTCCAGAATTTTGGGTCGAGCTAACGTTAGCGGTTCCGAGAGACATTCGGCTATACAAACGCTGTGATTGGTCCATTGTGTGTCGTGTTCAAAAAAGTTGGTTCTGTAGACTGCTGGTTGTCAGATTCATTTTTGCACACATTTCTGACAGTTTATCTCTGTTGTTTGGGTTCTATGCACGTGATATCGTCGAAGACTGGCTTAACCGCGGTGTTTTGCGATATTTATGACTGTTTTAGAACGTTGAAAAGTCCGTTCCACGCTATTGTTCGACCGACCGCAGGTCCGTGAACGCACCGCTCGAACGGCACGTCACATGTGAGTGGCGTAAGGTTTAGAAGACTCAATTTCCCATGAACACTTGGGTTTTTGAACTGCATGTTCTGTCTTCGCTGTGATTGGTCGATTACGCTGTATGTGTTGACGCTTGAGGGAGTGAGGAGCTCACTCCTCGTCAACTTTCACTTCAGCTGCTTGTCCCGGACAAGTTACAGGCTTGTTGCCCGTTACTATCTTTTGAAAAGACTGTTTCATCGCAGTGTTTTTGAGATTTTAATGGGTGGATTGAGTCAGTTGCTCTGAGACTGCCGATCGCCATGTGACCAGGTCACGTGACACCGGATGCTGCGTCTGGTTTAAGGGAAACGACTTGTCTTTTTCTTTTGAGAGAAAGTTTAAAAATCACATTACCTGTCCTAAACGATGTTACTCACATCGAATCGTCTATTATAGAATGGGGTTCTAGAGCTTTGTCACGTTAAGGCTTTAGATCTGTCTGATTGATGCTTTGATCCGTTGTTAGACGTCTGTGAATGAATGTTTGAAGCTGCAGCTTCGCTCACAGGTGACAACAGCGCCTCTATAGCGGTCAGGGAGAGAATTGCAGTTGCTGTGATAAACTTATCCAGCGCGGCACCCCTATCTGCTGGTTGCTGGTTGCATTAGTCTACAGTTTGATGCAATAAGGTCCACATGTCAGCTTTCCTGTTTTTTAAATAGAGTACAGTGGCGTGTTTGACACATAGCATCCTTCATTTGATTTTCACATATAATCAAATGTTGAAAGCAGAACAGTTACACAGAATAAATACAGACTTGTCTGTTTTTGATGAAACTCGACACTTTTATCATAAATTCTGTGCTACAAGGCTGTCTACTTTATTTTAAACTGCAGGTTTAAAATAACACACATGAGGCATATTTTTTCTTGGTTTTCACAAAGATCACACAACGATGTCCGATTTTGTTTGACCTTGTCACAGGTCGACATATTAATAAAAATCACTGATTTTTATTTGATTTCACATCTTGGACTCCATGTTGACTGCCGCAGGCATCACATGGTGAGACTGCACACTGTGAAATAAGACCCACTTTCCTTGATTTTTCACAGAAAATCAGTACAAAGATGGATGTTCAAACAGGCGCATCACCTGATAGGGCCTCCTCTCCTATCTATCCTAGATGGATGCGTGGGGGCCTTGGGATTCCTGCCCGTGCTTATCGCAAAGTGGGAGAATCTGCTTCATCGTATGCTAATTACTTGGCTGCATGGAACGTCCATCAGGATACGTGGGAAAGTCCCCTGTCGTTCTACGACAGGCTCCTCTCGGCCTACTCCGGGGGCAAAATTGTCCCTGGCTTAGAGGAAGATGAGGAGTTTAAAAATCTTTTCAGGACTTATCTCATGCCTTTCCAAATGAAATGTGTTCGCTTAACATTTGATTGCAAAAAGGTTACCGTGGAAGAGATAAAAGATTACGCTGCGTGGGTTTTTGAGACAAGGATACTACCCAGGACACCCTCAGTGGTGTGCCCAGGTCAAGAGGTCACATCCCACTCGCAAAAAATAGAAGAGGTTCCCTCTCCTACAGAGTGCGAGAGTAAACAGGATTGTCATGATAACAAACCACAGATTGTATCCAGGTGGAACAATGACTCTGATCGGTTCACAGGGAGTTCTGCTCCCCCTGTCCCTCAGGTTGAAAACCCTGAGATGAGCAGAGAACCACACAAGGTAGGTGTTCGCTCTCTAGGTGAACCAAGATGGTTCAGATCGAACCAAGAAGGTTTTGACCTAGGTCTCACAGTGGGTGAACTTTGAGAGAAGTTGATGTCTGGAAGCCGTGACCCTTTGAAAAATGGTCGGTCCCAACATGTACCCACGAGAAGCGGCCCTCCTGCCCCTGCCCCTCGAGCTGCACAGTTCGAGACAGGCAAAGAGTCACACAAGCTCCAGATTAAGGAAACGACGCCTCCGCGCTGGGAAGAGACTGAGGTGGTGAGTTGTTTGTCAAATGATTTGAATGTTACAGTGGTTGACCAAGCTGACACAACGTGTGACGTTGTCCTTGATGATAACACAAACAACGTTGTTCAACCTGATGAAGCGATGCGCAGCACTGCCTTTTGCAACGACTCAGTGTACACAGTTGACGACAACAGCGTCAACATTGACAAAGAAGCTGACAGAAAACAAATTGCTGATGATCAGCGTCCTGAAAATCAAGATGCTGACAGCAAACAAATTGCTGAAAATCCATATCCTGAAGGTCATGAGGCAGACAGCCATCATGATGCTGACAGCGACAAAGAATTACACAGACAGAGTCACACGTACACAGAAACGTGTGAAAAAACCTAAACGGTTTCTGTGTAACTTTATAAAAAGGGGGATAGCTAAGAGAGCTTACCTGCCACTCACATTGGAAGGGGTCCTCGCGCAAGAAGCACTCCTGGTTTGCGGCTCAGACGTGTCTACCATGTCAGCCGAACTGTTTGAGGAGCTAAGGACCGCCGCTAACGATGTTGACAGGCAAATACCCTTTGTGAAATACACTTATGGTGAGCAACAGGGCCTCGCAAAGACGAGAACAACCCTAATAGCCATGGTTCACATGCAGATTGGCGAAATGTCACTATACCACCCGGTGTATGTGTCTGAACGTGACTCACTCCAGACTCCATTTGTGGTTGGCCAAGATTTTATAAATCGCTTTGAAGCGATTATAAATTATGGAAATCAGACAATGTGGACCACAGTGAGCAGTCCACTGCCAATCGAGGTGCCTCCCCAAGGTCAGGACACTGACTGTCTAACAGCAGGTACCGCTGAGGTCACAATGGAATCCCCAACAGAGACCACAAGCCCGGTAAGTGAACCTTCAAATACAGGTGAGACAGAGGAGACTCAACATATGGACCAGACTCTGGCCCATCACGAGAACCTCCTCTGTGAGCTGACACCTTCAGCACTCACTGAACACTACCTACCACAGGTAGAAGACGGTGTGGAGATCCAAGGATCCCACACCAAAGACGCTGTACTGTCCTGTGGGACAGATAATTCGGCGAACAGCCAAGCTTTCAGTGAAGTCTTGGTTCAAGGACATCTGAGTCCAGAAAGTGACAGTCTACCACACGCTGACAGTCACTTGGACTTCATGGTTACAGATTTTGAGGACCCCTCCTCATACAAAAGGGGGCCGAACTCACACTTCCTACCACAGGTAGAGGAAGGTGTGGAGATCCGAGGGTCCCACGCCGAGGACGTTGTACTATCCTCTGGGACAGGTAATTCGGCTATCAGCCAAGCTTTCAATGAAACCTTGGTTCCAGAGCATTTGAATCTAGAACTACTCAGAGATGACATAGTTCTTACAGACTCAAAGAGCACCTCTTCAGTCATGAAGTGGGAAGACGTGCATCACAACGACAGTGACCCGTCGCAGTCTGACCAATCAGACACACTTGCGACTGCGCAGACAGTTGTGACACACCTGAATTACGCAGAAAGAGGTAAACGTACAGAGATACATTGGCCGAAACCTATAAGGTTCCTGTACAAGGCTCCCAATAAACTGCGCAAACAGCCTAAACTAAACAAAGCCATCCTAACGCGTGCCCATGGACGGACGTCCACACCCGTGCGCGTGGTCCCTCATGACCACAGGGGGGTGATGTTAGGCCATGCCCATGTCAAGGACAAAGATTTCAATAACCCCACAAACGACAAAGATCTCGCAAACTAAAGACTTCATGGGAAAACAAGGTCATCCAAGCACAGGATAGTAAATAAACTAAACAGTTTAAACTATTCTAGTTGCAAAAAGAAACCGTTCCAACTAGAACTTAGAAACGCTAAGCATAAAACCCACAACAAAAAACTAACCTTAACAACCGTTTAAATCTGCAGGATTTAAGTGACA
This sequence comes from Garcialebias charrua, assembly GCA_038048925.1. Taxonomy (NCBI): domain Eukaryota; kingdom Metazoa; phylum Chordata; class Actinopteri; order Cyprinodontiformes; family Rivulidae; genus Garcialebias; species Garcialebias charrua. The sequence goes on from JBBPBX010033468.1 coordinate 8,851, forward strand.
TCGGTTATAAAGCTAAGAACTGTTTTTCTTGTGTGTGACACGTTGGAATCTGACGACCAGAGTGAGTTTTTTGTAGTGAAACGTTGTTTTTAGTTGCTTGATTGCTACTTTTGTTGTTATTGAAGTTGTTATTGTTTTCTGAACACTCCCAGCCAAAAGAGGTTTTGATTGTTGATAAGTTGAAGACTTAAATGGATTTAACTATGCCAACATGCTGTTCATTTTGTTAAAGATCTCAATCTTTGAAGAGTCATTGTAGATCAATACTACTTAAGGTACTATAATCTACACTGATCTCCCAATCATTTAGGTAGGACCGATTCGATCGTTTCTATTCTAGATCTATTCATTTTGATGAGTCTCGCCATAGACTTCAAAATTTATAGGGAATACCAAATCTTGCGTCGTTCGTCTAAAAGACAACAGACATTTAGACCAAACTAGATTTCATTTTTTTTATTTTAGTTTAACCTAAACTAAATAATGAATGGAGGAATAGTTTGAAAGAAGAGGCCTTCGTTACAGAAGCCCTCCACATTTCTATAGGTATAGATCCCTATATCTGATTTTTACAGCATTGATCCACCCCTTAATTGGTAATTGTAGCTGATCTAATCCATGATAGCTTACATACCAGGTGCATATAGGTAAGGCTTAATGTAGAATCCCAATCATAAGCCCACCTAAAACCACATAATTGCATGACACATTGAACCAGGGTGGCACCGACTGGAAGCCATCCAGCCTGCAACCTTCGATGTGGGGACCTGCTGATCCAACGTTGGTCTTCAACCTTCATCCAAGGGCCGCCTCCTCTGCTTCAATCGAGGGATCCCCTCTACATGCTGATTAAAATCCATTCTTGCTGATGAAATCAATAACCCCCATCGTTGTGGATTTACCGTTGTGGATTATAAGACTTTGTTTTCCAAGGGATCACAGACTCAGTTTTCCATGGGTTAACAGACTATGTTTTCCAAAGGATTGAAAGCTTACCGCAATGGGATTACCTACGAACAGTATGGAATTTCCAAAAACATTATGGGAGTATAATTTTGAACTTTTTTTTTTTACTTTTTTTTTTCCACTTGCTGGATTACATAGAGGTCAGAGACATTCGGTGGTATCCTTTCGTGTTGGAACTCATCTCCAAGGACAGGCGATGACTTCCAAAAAGGGGGACTGTAGTGATACAGGCCCTCTGTCTTGACCTTCAAGTACACCTCTCTGCATCTCTTTGAAACTCTAAGTGTTACACCTTCTTGAAGCCCTCAAGGAGACGAGTGGACACTTATATTTTTTACAATTATTTTGAATTAATGGACACTAATTAATCAGATTGAACTTTCTCTTTAATGTGTGTTAATTCAGAATTGATCTACAGTATATTTTGTCATTTTAATGATGATCTGTTACTTTCATGAGTTTTGACCTTCTGCTGGTTTTATTTCTGCAAGAACAAGCAGGTTCTGAATCTGGGACATGAGCCATGGTAAACTTTTAACTTGCAACTTCCTTCTCTGTTTTGTCTGTGAAAGTTAGCCATAATATTCTCTGTGCTCACAAGCAGGCCATCTGGCCGATTCTGTAAACAGTTTTCCTGTTGTCCGTCAGAGACAGTTCTGCCTATCAGATGAAATATCCATCTCTTATTTTGTTAAACCAGCCAATAGTTATTAAGGAGGTGGGTCAGACCCCGCCTCCCATATAAAGGTGCACTTCCTATTTTGACTTTGGAGTCGGAGGGAAGAACATCCTAAGAACTTGGTTTCTTCTCTGGAAAAAGCTGGAGACGTTCCGGTCATTGTGTCAATTAGACCCACGTTTCAGCTGGTGTTACAGTAAAGCTTACTGTAACCCACTCACTCATTTTATGAAAGGATTTGTTTTCTGAAGTTTTATTTTGAAAGTTCAGCCAGTAGCTGGTTCTGTTCCTGCCGGTGAAAGCGTGCTACCGGTCGTCTGAATCAGCCATACACGGAAGTCGACTGGACGTGAGCTGGACCACACAGTCCGGTAGTGTCCACAAACTTCTCAGCCCTCATCTCCCAGGGACTTATCGTCACCAGGTAAAGAGGCTTTGTTTGTATGCTGAACGCTCGGAAGTACAGCCGGACCTGTTCGGGAAGGTGCCACCCTGGTAGTTTCAAAGTAATTAACTTCGGTTAACTTAGCTTTCATTTCTCAAATCTTCCTCCTATTTCTTCTTTTTCATAAGCTGTTAATCTGAAACTAAGTAATGTGCCAACAGTAAAGTTCCTAACTGTCTGTTTGTTTTAATTTGAATTCTTGTTAACGTAGTTATTAAATCAGAGCTAATATCGATACAAATGTTTAATGTAATTTTTGTGATAGTTTCAATAAAAGGTCTATTTTCTGGTAGACCAACATAAATTGAAGTCTCTCGTGAAATTACATTTTTCATAATTACAGTAAAAGCAATTTAATACCGGAAAAAGGATGAACTCGCGAATTGGTGGCAAGTTTGTGCAAATTATGTCTGCTCAGACCTGCGCATCTAAAATATAGGGAAGTCAGTAAACTGACCAGTAAGTCCTATATCTCTACAATAATGGTGGCCCAGTAAGTGTTTAAATACCTTACCCCCCATTATATTTTACTACATTAAAGTTCTGCCTGTCTCCAAAAACAATCATGTTTATCTGACATTTGGCTCCCCGACTGGCCTTGATAGGCTCTTATCTCAAAACGCCTGTGATGTTTTGTAAACTTGATGCTCTCGCCCTCCCAAATCTGCTACTCCTTGGACGTCAGTGGAGCCTAGCTGAATAAACATTCTGTCTTCATTTCAGAACTCTGGCTTTGTTTCATTTCAGAACTCTGGCTTTGTTTCTGACTGTGGTCCCCCCACCAAGAGTACCTGCCTTTGAGTCTCCCCTCCCCCGTCTGCTTAATGTCGGCGTCATTATGTGCTTGTGTGCGAGACTTTTTTTCATTAATACATTTTTGATCTGCATGCAGAAATCAAAAATATGTTAGGATTTTTTTTTGTCTCCAGACCTTATGTGTCATTTTTCACCACTTTTATTGTCTGTCAACAGATCTCACTTGTTAATGAGTCTTCGAGGCTAAATGTGATTTATCTGTTTAAATAAAGGTTGAATGAAAAAAAATTGAGACGTGGCAGATGCATTTATCAGTACAGTGAAACGAGACTGTAAACACATTTGTTAGAAAAAATGTCTATGCAATACAATGATCAATATAGCCATGTCAACAGTGTTTTATAATGTTACACACGTTTGTAGTGATACAACCTTGACCTTTGAAACACTTCTCTGATCGCTCTCAGTAATGAACTTTTTGGGAGTTATTCCTGAAGCGACAATAATACTTTTATTACTTTTAATTTGAATCAAACATCATAAATTAAGTCATCCAGAGACTTTTTTAATTTGTGTTAATTCAAATGTCATCAATGAATAACTTGTGTTATTTGTATAAGCATTAGTGCATTTAATGTTTGATAGTCAAAGACTGGTTAATTCAAACTGTTTAATTCAAGTTGGAAATCCAATGTTATTTCAAAATGATGGTCACGTCTTCATATGATGAATCAAATGCTGAAAGTTGAATTATATGTCAGAATGACTTGTTCAGAGTTGTTTAGATATGTTAAGACATTTATCAAATGCTTAATCAGTAATCTGTATGACTGGCGACAGGTTTCTGTCACTTGTCTAAACACTCTTACTGCATAATCTTCACTTCTTTAACTTTTGATAACTCTTCAGACCCGAACAAATTCACTCCCGTTTTCTGGGAAGCAACCAATAAACGAGAGGGATTTACTGGGTCAACCTCCCCTTTTTAAGGCTTCACTTCCTACCGGAGCCTAGAGTTTGCTGAGGTCCTCAAGCCATGATGAGGTTCCCCAAAGAGCTGAATGAACGCCTGTCACACGCTAAGGACACGTCATTCAGTTAAAAGATTTATAACATGCCAAGTTATAAATCTATTTCAAGCTGTGAAAAGCTTCACTTTATTGACATTCCTTTAAGGAACGTCTTATCTTGAACAACAACACCAGGAGCTCCCGCTACTTTCGGTTCGAGTCTTGGCACACGTCTGGAGACGCTGAGAACGGTAAACGAACTGACCAAACTGGACCGAGGGAGATTGACCATCTTCACGAGGTAACAAAGTCGTCATATGCTTTACCAAGGGTACCAACGTGTAGACGAGATTGGCCGGAGAGCTGCTATGTTTCTGGTTAAAACATCAAGATAATGTCTCTCCTCATCCTCCATCTTCTTCCTCCATTTTCTCTTCACTGAAACTTTCTTACTTTAAGTAACTAAACTTTAAGTTTATTGTGCCAATAGAGATATAAGTTTTAAACACCCATAATTTGTGTTCCGTTGTTCCTATGAAATTACGGACGCATGTTTCATCTATGCTGAAGTTAATTATAGGAAAAATGATCAACCAATCATGTACAGATGTGTGATGTAATTTTTAATTATGTTAAATAAATGGTCCGGTCCTACTGTACCAACATAAGTTTATTGTGCCAATAGAGATATAAGTTTTAAACACCCATAATTTGTGTTCCGTTGTTCCTATGAAATTACGGACGCATGTTTCATCTATGCTGAAGTTAATTATAGGAAAAATGATCAACCAATCATGTACAGATGTGTGATGTAATTTTTAATTATGTTAAATAAATGGTCCGGTCCTACTGTACCAACATAAGTTTAACGTTTCCTGTGAATTACATCTGGTCAAGGTGTAGTGATATAGCACCCTCATGTCCGTATGAGATGTCGGCCTCTCTGCATCTCTCTGGAACTCTAAGTGTTACACCTTCTTGAAGCCCTCAAGGAGACGATTGGACACTTATATTGGTTAACAATTATTATGAATTAATGGACACTAATTAATCAGATTGAACTTTCTCTTTAATGTGTGTTAATTCAGAATTGATCAAACAGTATTTTTGTCATTTCAATGATGATTTTACTAAGCTGGTATATTTTAAATATGACAAAGTTAAGAGAACATCTCAGAATGATCGTGCTTTGAACCGTCTGCTCTATGCAGAATAAGTGTCTAAGGTTGAATGAACAATCCTTCGTATTTGTTTGAACTGTTTTTGTTTCGAAGGAAAAGTGCTAGACATAGCTTGCTTTCGGTCTCCCGTCCTTTCTAAAAACAATGAATCTGTTCTCAAAACAAAGTACTGACTTGTTCACATGCACCTGCATACTCTGACGTATGTGTTCTGTGTATTGTCTACCCTATCATCTGTCACTCAAACTCACTCACTTGCAAAGTCACACCCTCTCTAGGGGTGCGACAACCAATCAGCAGGAAGTATGTGACTAAGTCACACCCCCTTCTTAAAGGGCACTTCCGGCATTTTGGTTAGTTTTTGGAAGAGAACTAACTGCCAACTGGTTTCTCTCCTCTGGGAAAAGCTGGAGACGGCCCGGTCATGTGTCAACGACCCACGTCTCAGCTGGAATCATAGTAAAGCCTTACTTTGATCCATTCACTCATTTCTGGAAGAATTTGTTTTCTGAAGTTTTACTTTGAAAGTTCAACCAGTGCGATTGGGGCCTGTTCCTGCCGGTGAAAGCGTGCTCCCGCTCGTCTGATCCAGTCATACACGCACGAAGTCATCTGGGCGTTCACTGGACAACACAGTCCGTTAGTGTCCACAAACTTCTCAGTCCTCACCTCGCAAGACGTCTCGTCACCAGGTAAAGAGGCGTTTGTATGCTGCACGTGTCGGAAGTACAGCTAAGATCCGTATGGGAAAGCTCGCCACCCTGGTTGTTTTCAAAATAATTAACTTTAGTTAACTTAGCTTCCACGTATTTCTTCCTCCTATTTCTTATTTTTCATAAGCTATTAATCTGTCAAGTAATGTGCCAACAGTTTAAGTTCCTGACTGTCTGTTTGTTTTAATTTGAATTCTTGTCAACTTAGTTAGTAAATCAGAGCTAATATCGATACAAATGTTTAATGTAATTTTTGTGATAGTTTCAATAAAAGGTCTATTTTTCTGGTAGACCAACATAAGTTGAGCCACTTGTGAAATTACATTCTTGTCTAATCACAGTAAAAACAATTTAGTATCGGAAAAAGGAAGAACTCGCGCATTGGTGGCAGTTTGTGCAAGATTAAAGTCTGCTAAACTGCGTATCTACAATAATGGTGGCTCAGTAAGTGTTTAAATACCTTACCTAGCGCATTATTTCTTACATTTGGTGGCCCGTAAAGATGGACGTTCAAACAGGTGAACCACCTGAGGGGGCCTCTTGTTCTGTGTATCCTAGATGGATGGATGGGGGCCTTGGGATTCCTGCCCGTGCTTCCCGTAAAGTGGGGGAATCTGCTTCATCGTATGCTAATTACTTGGCTGCATGGAACGTCCGTCAGGATAAGTGGGAAAATCCCCTGTCATTCTACGACAGGCTAATCTCGGTCTACTCCGGGGGCAAAACTGTCCCTGGATTAGAGGAAAATATGGAGTTTAAACGTCTTTTCATTATGAATCTTATGCCTTTTCAAATGAAATGTGTTCATTTTCTGGTTGATTGCAAAAAAGATTCTATGGAAGTGATAAGACAATATGCTACGTCAGTTTTTGAGGCCGAAATACAACCTAGGATACCATCAGAGGTTTGTACAGGTCAAAAGGTCACATCCCACTCGCAGACATTAGAAGAGGTTCCCTCTCCTTCAAAGTGCGAGAGGACACAGGTTTTTCATGATAACAAACAACAGATCAGTTCCAGCTGGAACAGTGACTCTGATCGGTTCACGGGGTGTTCTTCTGCCCCCGCCCCTCAGGTTGAAAACCCTGAGATGAGCAGAGAACCACACAAGGTAGGTGTTCGCCCTCTGGATGAACCCAGATGGTTCGGATCGAACCAAAAGAGTTCTCTCATGGATCTCACAGTGGGTGAACTTCGAGAGAAGTTGATGTCTGGGAACCGTGACCCTTTGAAAAATGGTCTGTCCCGACATGTACCCCCGAGAAGCGGCCCTCCTGCCCCTGCCCCTCGAGCTGCACAGCTCGAGACATGCAATGAGTCACACATGCTCCAGATTATGGAAGCGGCGCCTCCGCGCGTGGACGTGACTGAGATTGTGAGTTGTTTGTCAAATGATTTGAATGTTACAGTGGTTGACCAAGCTGACACAACGTGTGACGTTGTCCTTGATGATAACACAAACAACGTTGTTCAACCTGACGAAGCGACGCGCAGCACTGGCTTTTGCAACAACTCAGTGCACACAATTGACAACAACAACGTCAACACTGACATAAACGCTGACGGCAAACAAATTGCTGATGATCAGCGTCCTGAAAGTCCAGAGGCTGACAGCAAACAAATTGCTGAAAATCCACATCCTGAAGGTCATGAGGCAGACAGCCATCATGATGCTGACAGCGACGACGATTACACAGACAGAGTCACACGTACACAGAAACGTGTGGAAAAACCTGAACGGTTTCTGTGTAACTTTATAAGAAGGGGGATAGCTACTTAGCTTACCTGCCACTCACATTAGAAGGGGTCCTAGAGCAAGAAGTGCTCCTGGTTTGCGGCTCAGACGTGTCTATCATGTCAGCCGAACTGTTTGAGGAGCTAAGGACCGCCGCTAACGATGTTGACAGGCAAATACCCTTTGTGAAATACACTTATGGTGAGCAACTGGGCCTCGCAAAGACGAGAACGACCCTAATAGCCATGGTTCACATGCAGATTGGCGAGATGTCACTATACCACCCGGTATATGTGTCTGAACTTGACTCACTCCAGACTCCATTTGTGGTTGGCCAAGATTTTATAAATCGCTTTGAAGCGATTATAAATTATGGCAATCTGACAATGTGGGCCACAGTGAGCAGTCCGCTGCCATTCGTGGTACCTCCCCAAGGTCAGGACACTGACTGTCTAACAGCAGGTACCGCTGAGGTAATAAAGGATTCCCCAACCGAGACCACAAACCCGGTAAGTGATCCTTCATGTACAGGTGAGACAGAGGAGACTCAACAATTGGACCAGACTCTGGCCCAACACGAGAACCTCCTCTGCGAGCTGACACCTTCGGCACTCACTGAGCACTACCTACCACCGGTAGAAGAAGGTGTGGAGATCCAAGAGTCCCACACCGATGACGCTGTACTGTCCTGTGGGACAGGTAATTCGGCAAACAGCCAAGCTTTCAGTGAAGTCTTGGTTCAAGGACATCTGAGCCCACGTAGTGACAGTCTACAACACGCTGACAGTCACTTGGACTTCATTGTTACTGATTTTGAGGACCCCTCCTCAAACAAAAGGGGGGCAGACTCACACTTCCTACCACAGGTAGAGGACGGTGTAGAGGTCCAAGGATCACGCACCGAGAACGCTGTGCTGTCCTCTGGGACAGGTAATTCAGTTATCATCCAAGCTTTCAATGAAACCTTGGTTCAAGAGCATTTGAATCTAGAACTACTCAGAGATGACATAGTTCTTACAGACTCAAAGAGCACCTCTTCATTCATGAAGTGGGAAGACATACATCACAACGACAGAGACACGCCTGCGACGGCGCCGACAGTTGTGACACACCTGCATTACGCAGAAAGAGGTAAACGTACAGAGGTACGTTGGCCGAAACCTATAAGGTTCCTGTACAAGGTTCCCCATAAACTGCGCGAACAGCTTAAACTAAACAATGGCATCCTAACTCGTGCCCATGGACGGACGTCCACACCCGTGTGCGTGGTCCCTCATGACCACAGGGGGGTGATGTTAGGTCATGCCCATGTCAAGGACAAAGATTTCAATAACCCCACAAACGACAAAGATCTCGCAAACTCACAGACTTCATGGGAAAAGAAGGTCGTCCAAGCACAGGATAGTAAATAAACTAAACAGTTTAAACTATACTAGTTGCGAAAAGAAACCGTTCCAACTAGAACTTAGAAACGCTAAGCATAAAACCCACAACAAAAACTAACCTTAACAACCGTTTAAATCTGCAGGATTTAATTGACATCGGTTATAAAGCTAAGAACTGTTTTTCTTGTGTGTGACACGTTGGAATCTGACGACCAGAGTGAGTTTGACGTAGTGAAACGTTGTTTTTAGTTGCTTGATTGCTACTTTTGTTGTTATTGAAGTTGTTATTGTTTTCTGAACACTCCCAGCCAAAAGAGGTTTTGATTGTTGATAAGTTGAAGACTTAAATGGATTTAACTATGCCAACATGCTGTTCATTTTGTTAAAGATCTCAATCTTTGAAAAGTCATTGTAGATTAATACTACTTAAGGTACTATAATCTACACTGATCTCCCAATCATTTAGATAGAACCGATTCGATCGTTTCTATTCTAGATCTATTCATTTTGATGAGTCTCGCCATAGACTTCAAAATTTATAGGGAATACCAAATCTTGCGTCGTTCGTCTAAAAGACAACAGACATTTAGACCAAACTAGTTTCATTTTTATTTTAGTTTAACCTAAACTAAATAATGAATGGAGGAATAGTTTGAATGAAGAGGCCTTCGTTACAGAAGCCCTCCACATTTCTATAGGTATAGATCCCTATTTCTGATTTTTACAGCATTGATCCACCCCTTAATTGGTAATTGTAGCTGATCTAATCCATGATAGCTTACATACCAGGTGCATATAGGTAAGGCTTAATGTAGAATCCCAATCATAAGCCCACCTAAAACCACATAATTGCATGACACATTGAACCAGGGTGGCACCGACTGGAAGCCATCCAGCCTGCAACCTTCGATGTGGGGACCTGCTGATCCAACGTTGGTCTTCAACCTTCATCCAAGGCCCGCCTCCTCTGCTTCAATCGAGGGATCCCCTCTACATGCTGATTAAAACCATTCTTGCTGATGAAATCAATAACCCCCATCGTTGTGGATTTACCGTTGTGGATTATAAGACTTTGTTTCCAAGGGATCACAGACTCAGTTTTCCATGGGTTAACAGACTATGTTTCCAAAGGATTGAAAGCTTACCGCAAAGGGATTACCTACGAACAGTATGGAATTTCCAAAACATTATGGGAATATAATTTTGAACTTTTTGACTTTTTTTTTCCACTTGCTGGATTACATAGAGGTCAGAGACATTCGGTGGTATCCTTTCGTGTTGGAACTCATCTCCAAGGACAGGCGATGACTTCCAAAAAGGGGGACTGTAGTGATATAGCACCCTCATGTCCGTATGGGATGTGGGCCTCTCTGCATCTCTCTGGAACTCTAAGTGTTACACCTTCTTGAAGCCCTCAAGGAGACGATTGGACACTTATATTGGTTAACAATTATTATGAATTAATGGACACTAATTAATCAGATTGAACTTTCTCTTTAATGTGTGTTAATTCAGAATTGATCAAACAGTATTTTTGTCATTTCAATGATGATTTTACTAAGCTGGTATATTTTAAATATGACAAAGTTAAGAGAACATCTCAGAATGATCGTGCTTTGAACCGTCTGCTCTAGGCAGAATAAGTGTCTAAAGTTGAAGGAACAATCCTTCGTATTTGTTTGAACTGTTTTTGTTTCGAAGGAAAAGTGCTAGACATAGCTTGCTTTCGGTCTCCCGTCCTTTCTAAAAACAATGAATCTGTTCTCAAAACAAAGTACTGACTTGTTCACATGCACCTGCATACTCTGACGTTGTGTTCTGTGTATTGTCTACCCTATCATCTGTCACTCAAACTCACTCACTTGCAAAGCCACACCCTCTCTAGGGGTGCGACAACCAATCAGCAGGAAGTATGTGACTAAGTCACACCCCCTTCTTAAAGGGCACTTTGGGTTAGTTTTTGGAAGAGAACTAAATGACAACTGGTTTCTCTCCTCTGGGAAAAGCTGGAGACGGCCCGGTCATGTGTCAACGACCCACGTCTCAGCTGGAATCATAGTAAAGCCTTACTTTGATCCATTCACTCATTTCTGGAAGAATTTGTTTTCTGAAGTTTTACTTTGAAAGTTCAACCAGTGCGATTGGGGCCTGTTCCTGCCGGTGAAAGCGTGCTCCCGCTCGTCTGATCCAGTCATACACGCACAAAGTCATCTGGACGTTCACTGGACAACACAGTCCGTTAGTGTCCACAAACTTCTCAGTCCTCACCTCGCAAGACGTCTCGTCACCAGGTAAAGAGGCGTTTGTATGCTGCACGTGTCGGAAGTACAGCTAAGATCCGTATGGGAAAGCTCGCCACCCTGGTTGTTTTCAAAATAATTAACTTTAGTTAACTTAGCTTCCACGTATTTCTTCCTCCTATTTCTTATTTTTCATAAGCTATTAATCTGTCAAGTAATGTGCCAACAGTTTAAGTTCCTGACTGTCTGTTTGTTTTAATTTGAATTCTTGTCAACTTAGTTAGTAAATCAGAGCTAATATCGATACAAATGTTTAATGTAATTTTTGTGATAGTTTCAATAAAAGGTCTATTTTTCTGGTAGACCAACATAAGTTGAGCCTCTTGTGAAATTACATTCTTGTCTAATCACAGTAAAAACAATTTAGTATCGGAAAAAGGAAGAACTCGCGCATTGGTGGCAGTTTGTGCAAGATTAAAGTCTGCTAAACTGCGTATCTACAATAATGGTGGCTCAGTAAGTGTTTAAACACCTTACCTAGCGCATTATTTCTTACAAAGGTATAGAAGTATTGGTATTAAGCTGAAAAAGAAAGAACTCGTTTAATGATGTATTTTTGTGTCAGACTAAACCCTGCCAATTTATACATCTAAAATATAGGTAAGTCAGTAAACTGACCCCATCCTATATTATTACATAATGGTGGCCCATACGGGGATTGAACCTGCGACCTTGGCGTTATCAGCATTATTGTTTGATAAAAATTATAGCAAATATGTGACTGAGCTGAACTTTTCCTTAATAAATGAACGTAATTGTGAAATGAGCTGGATTTAAAAATTTGTTTCGCTATGTCTGATTAAACAAAACGTGTACGTGTAACACCAGACATGCATGTACCGATATTTTAATTTTAGCAGGATAAACACCTAAAAAAATATAGTGTTAGCTGACATTGTAAGAGTGTGTCTCAGTTTGATTTTTGTTAATAAATGATTACAAATCAGCTTATTTTAGAACGTAAATAACACCAACACCCATACAGAGCATTTACGCTTTTCAGCGCAAGCTGAATTTAATTAAAATTTAACTACAGAAACACCTAAAAAAATGTTAGCTGAATATATATGTTTGTGTTTCTCAGTTTAATTTTTGTTGATAAATGATTACAAATCAGCTTATTTTAGAACGTAAATAACACCAAGCGCGCACCAGAAAACAGACCCGCTTTTCAGCACGAGCTGAATTTCATTAAAATTTAACTACAGAAACGCCTAAAAAAATTGTTAGCTGAATATATATGTTAGTGTGTCTCAGTTTAATTTTTGTTAATAAATGATTACAAATCAGCTTATTTTACACCCGCACATAAAGTGACAGAAACAGATATTTATTTTATGTTTTTTTTTTTAAAGTTCCCCTTACTCTAAACGTAGAAACTCCTCGTCCTAAGTATCACTCACAAACAGTTCTGCAATTGAAGGAGGCAGGTTTTCAGCTGATGAAGGCCCCCGTCCCTCCATCTCCTCCTCCTCCTCGCTGTCCTCCTCCTCAGCGTCAGTAGCAGCTCCAGCAGACTGTGGGAGGATGGCCGCCTTCCTAAAATCTGCCACTATGGTCCTTGTGGTCACAGATGCCCACGCCTTGTCCATCCACTCCACGGCCTGGGAGAAGGTCGCGTGCCGCATCCTCCCAGTGGCAGTGAAGGAGTGCTCTCCTGAAATTGTCAGGATGCCACCATCTAGGATGGCACCATCTAATGGGCATCCTTTGTCTGTTCTCCTTTTGTTTTCTGTCAGCCAGCTCCTGATGTTTGTTCTTAGTTTTATTTAGTTTCCCTTGTACCAGTTTTCCTAATTTCATGGTTAGCTTTATTCCCTAGATCCTACCCCAGTATTTATTAATGTTTAGGTTTGATAATTTCCCTGGTCTCCTTGTTTATCAGTTCTTAATTCTCGTATTTAGATTCTACATCTCTAGTCCTTTACTCCTAGTTTAAGTCTCCATGTTTGATTACTCTGTTTAACCTCTAGTTTAGTCTCCTTGTTTATTTACTCTTAGTATAACCTTTATTAGTTTCAAAAAAGGCGTTCTATATTAGTTTCCCTTCTGGTTTAGTCTCCATGTTTGATCACTCTTGGTTTAACCTCCAGTTTAGTCTCCTTGTTTATTTAAACCTTTATTAGTTTACCAGTCCTGCTCTGTGTCTTTAGTTAGTTAATTGTTCCCAGGTGTTTGTGATTGCGTCCTGTCCTGTCTCTTTGTATATATAGCCTGCCTGTCAGTTAGTTCCTTGTGGTGTCCTCGTTGGGTCTCCCCTGTGTCTCTCCAGTCTTCACATGCAAGTGATTTTGCTGCATCGCCAGCTGTTCATTTATATCATTAAATATTATGTTTTATATAACTCTTTGGCCTCCTCGAGCTTCTTGTCTGCACCATTGGGTTCAAGCCTACCTGTAAACCCTGACAGTAGGACACCACCATAAAACATGAACCCAACAGACAAGTATTGTTTGTCCAGACTCCCTTTTGAGGATTATTCTAGGCTCTGTGATACCGTCCACAGATATGTGAACTCGGGCTCTTCCTGCGATCTGTTAGAGAGGTGGGAGGCTACCACAGCCATGTGGGATGAATATATTCGTATCCCATGGTTGATTGACTCTCCTGGTATGGAGGAAATTCTGGACGAAGTACTGGAGGAGAAGCGTTAGTTGGAGCCACTCATCCGACTCCAGGCAGTCAGTCCTAGCCCTTCACCAAATCTGAACTGTCCTGTTTTTAAGCTTGCAGCCACCAACAACCAGCAGCCTGCTACTACAGCTCCAACAGCTACCAGCCAGCTTCTAGCAGCTCCAACAGCTACCAGTCAGCTTCCAGCTGCTACAACAGCTACCAGCCAGCTTCTAACAGCTATAACAACAACAGCGTTCGCCACTGTGGACTTCTCACAGGCGGTAGGTGCCTCTGATGCATACCAAATTAACCCTATGCTCCAAGTTCCTGGCCTCACCTATATATCTCAGTATACTCAGCTCCTGATTGAAAACATAACAATGAAGGAAGCCACTCCAAACTCTGCTGCCAACTTAAATCTGTTAGCCTCTCCAGAACCTGCAGCACCAGAACCTGCAGCATCAGAACCTGCTGCACCAGACCCAGTTGCAGTTAAGGCTTCTCGCCACCGTAGAAAAAGGGGTAGACGTGGGTCTCAAGCCCCCTCTCTGCCCTCCTCGCCGACTGCAGCAGACGTCTCCTCGCCGACTGCAGCAGACGTCTCCTTGCCGACTGCAGCAGACATCTCCTCGCCGACTGCAGCAGACTCGACGGACGTTTCCTCGCCGACTGCAACAGACTCGACAGACGACTCCTCGCCTGCAGCAGACTCGACGGACGACTCCTCGCCTGCAGCAGACTCTACAGGCGACTCCTCGCCGACTGCAGCAGACTCGACAGACGACTCCTCGCCGACTGCAGCGGACTCGACAGACGACTCCTCGCCTGCAGCGGACTCGACGGACGACTCCTCGCCTGCAACGGACTCGACGGATGACTCCTCGCCTGCAACGGACTCGACGGACGACTCCTCGCCTGCAGCAGACTCGACGGACGACTCCTCGCCTGCAGCAGACTCGACGGACGACTCCTCGCCTGCAGCAGACTCGACGGACGACTCCTCGCCTGCAGCAGACTCGACGGACGACTCCTCGCCTGCAGCAGACTCGACGGACGACTCCTCGCCTGCAGCAGACTCGACGGACGACTCCTCGCCTGCAGCAGACTCGACGGACGACTCCTCGCCTGCAGCAGACTCGACGGACGTCTCCTCGCCTGCAGCAGACTCGACGGACGACTCCTCGCCTGCAGCAGACTCGACGGACGACTCCTCGCCTGCAGCAGACTCGACGGACGACTCCTCGCCTGCAGCAGACTCGACGGACGACTCCTCGCCTGCAGTAGACTCGACAGACGACTCCTCGCCTGTAGCAGACTCGTTGGCTGTCGACGTTTCGGCTCCTGTCTTCAGCTCTTCGGCTCCTGTCTCCAGCTCTTCGGCTCCTGGTTCCAGCTCTTCGGCTCCTGGTTCCAGCTCTTCGGCTCCTGGTTCCAGCTCTTCGGCTCCTGGTTCCAGCTCTTCGGCTCCTGTCTCTACCGTCGAAGATTCTGCCGAAGGAGAACCCACCGCAAGAGATCCTGATCCTACGGCAGGCCATCCAGAACTTGCAGCTCCAGCATCTTTAGAGAGGTCCCAGGAGGGAGCCCCTCACGTATCCTGTCTCGAGGGGTCCCAAGAGGGACCCCCTCACCTATCCTGTCTCAAGGGGTCCCAGGAAGGACCCAGTCACGTATCCTGCCTGGGACCCCCTCACGTTTCCTGTCTCGAGGGGTCCCAGGAAGGAGCCTCACGTTTCCTGTCTCGAGGGGTCCCTGGAGGGACCCTCTCGTGTTTCCTGTCCCGAGGTGTCCCTGGAGAGAGCCCCTCATGTTTCCTACTCCAGGAGGGTCCTGGAGGACTCCTCCCACGGTGTCTCGCAGCCAGAGGTCTCGCAGCCAGAGGTCTCGCAGCCAGAGGTCTCGTAGCCAGAGGTCTCGCAGCCAGAGGTCTCGCAGCCAGAGGTCTTGCAGCCATAGGTCTCGCAGCCACAGGTCTCGCTGCCAGAGGTCTCGCAGCCAGAGGTCTCGCAGCCAGAGGGTTCGTAGCCAGAGGTCTCGACATCGATAGAGGGTCTCCATACCATAGACGTCTGCTCACCAGATGTCTCGCCCGACTCGTCTGATGCTTCAACGTCTCTGGAGGGTCACCGTACCGTAGACGTCTCAACGCCTCCAGACATCACTATGCCAGCACCCAGACTGGCTCCCACGCCGGCACTCAGACTGGCTTCCACGCCAGCACCCGGACTGGCTCCCACGCCGGCACCTGGACTGGCTCCCACGCCGGCACCCAGACTGGCTCCCACGCTGGCACCCTGACTGGTTCCTGGCTCCTGGTCACTGATCGATGACGCTTCGCCTGGTTCCTCGTCTCTTGGTCCTTCAGTTCCTGGCTCTCCGGCTCCTGGTTCCGGCTCTTCGGTGACTGACGAAGAACCAGCCTCGACCTCTACAGGGGGTCCTAGCTCTGCAGACTCTTCATTCTCGGCAGAGGGTTCCAGCGCCACAGCCGTCTCGCCGCTCGACGAAGCGGACAACATCCCGCCGATCTATGCCGACGTTCCGCCGCTCAATGACTATGTCTTAACGCTCGATGAGGTCTTGACACTCGAAGAAGTCTCAGCGCTCGGGGTGGTCTCGGCGCTCGCAGAAGTCTCGACACTCGCAGAAGTCTGTGCACCGCACCTGCCGCGGGAGTCTGTGCACCAGTCAACGTGGTTCCTGCCTTGGAGGGACGGCCTCTCGAACGACCGCCTGACCGGCTCCTACCTGATGGGCAGTATCCTGACCGACCGCCTTACCGGCTCCTGCTTGATGGGCGGCATCCGGGCCGCCCGCCCGACCGACTCCTACCTGATGGGCTGCATCCCGGCCAACCGCCTGACCGGCTCCTGCCTGATGGGCGGCATCCTGGCCGCATGCCCGACCGACTCCTGCTTGATGGGCGGAATCCTGGCCGACCGCCCGACCGGCTCCTGCCTGATGGACGGGCCGTTGCCCAGCTGGACGTTTTTATGTTCTTGTTCTGCGTTTAGCTTGTGTTTTGGTGTTTGTCCTTGTTTGTTTGTGTTTGGGCCCGCCGTCCTTGCTGTTTCTCCCTCCGCCCGCCCTTGTCTTTTTGGGGGGTGGGTTCTTGGGGACGCCTGGGGGCGTCTTTGGGGGGGTACTGTCAGGATGCCACCATCTAGTGGGCATCCTTTGTCTGTTCTCCTTTTGTTTTCTGTCAGCCAGCTCCTGATGTTTGTTCTTAGTTTTATTTAGTTTCCCTTGTATCAGTCTTCCTAGTTTCATGGCTAGCTTTATTCCCTAGATCCTGCCCCAGTATTTATTAATGTTTAGGTTTGATAATTCCCCTGGTCTCCTTGTTTATCAGTTCTTAATTCTTGTATTTAGATTCTACATCTCCAGTCCTTAACTTCTAGTTTAAGTCTCCATGTTTGATTACTCTGTTTAACCTCCAGTTTAGTCTCCTTGTTTATTTACTCTTAGTTTAACCTTTATTAGTTTCCCTTCTGGTTTAGTCTCCATGTTTGATCACTATTGGTTTAACCTCCAGTTTAGTCTCCTTGTTTATTTAAACCTTTATTAGTTTACCAGTCCTGCTCTGTGTCTTTAGTTAGTTAATTGTTCCCAGGTGTTTGTGATTGCTTCCTGTCCTGTCTCTGTGTATATATAGCCTGCCTGTCAGTTAGTTCCTTGTGGTGTCCTTGTTGGGTCTCCCCTGTGTCTCTCCAGTCTTCACATGTAAGTGTTTTTGCTGCATCGCCTGCTATTCATTTATATCATTAAATATTATGTTTTATATAACTCTTTGGCCTCCTCGAGCTTCTTGTCTGCACAATTGGGTTCAAGCCTGCCTGTAACCCCTGACAGAAATCATCCACTCCTCCCAAAGCTTCCTAAGCGAGGCTTTAAAGCTGCAGTTGACGCTAATGTCCAGTGGTTGCAGGAGTTTTGTTTGCCCACCTGGTATAATGGTGGGCACGGTGTTGAGTGTTTTTATTTTGTTCTTCATGGAGTCTGTTATGTGGACCCTCATGCTGTCCATCATCAGGAGAGCCTTTTTAGTTCTGAAGAACCCGTCAGGACGATGGACGAAGCATTTGTTCAGCCAGTGTAGCATCATGGCTTTGTCCATCCATCTGTAGTGATACAACCTTGACCGTTGAAACACTTCTCTGATCGCTCTCAGTAATGAACTTTTTGGGAGTTATTCCTGAAGGGACAGCAATACTTTTATTACATTTATTTGAATCAAAACACATATTATTTCAGAAGAGACTTCCTTTTAATGTGTGTTTAATTCAGAATTAATTCTGAGAATAACTTGTCATTGTTTGATCATGTTTTATGCTGTTGCCAATGATGGTCACTTCTTCATGATGAATCAAAAACTATGGCAAAGTTGAATTATATGTCAGAATGACTTGTTCAGAGTTGTTTAGAAATGTTAAGACGTTAATCAAATGCTTAATCAGTAATCTGTATGACTGGCGACAGGTTTCTGTCACTTGCCTAAACATTTGCACTGAATAATCTTCACTTCTTTAACTTTTGATAACTCTTCTGACCCGAGCAAAATCACTCCCGTTCTCTGGCAAAACAAACCAATGAGCAGATGGATTTAGCTGGGTCAACCCTCCTCTTTTAATGCTCTACTTCCTGTTTGAGCCGGAGAGTCTGCTGAGGACCTCGAGCCATGAGGTTCCCCAAAGAGCTGAATAAACGCCTGTCACACGCTAAGGACACGTCATTCAGTTAAAAGATTTATAACATGCCAGTTATAAATCCATTTCGAGCTGAAAAAGCTCTATTTCAATGAAATTCCTTCAAGGAAGCTTTTATCTTGAAAAGCCAACCGGAACTGAAGTCGCTACTTCGGTAGGTCGACGCAGATCTCATGGAAGCCGCTGGAAGGTGAACGAGCTGAAGCCTGAACAACCGAGAAGCACGGACGGACGGTCTGTGTACGTTGAGGCTAATCTACTTTACCGTAGCTGAGATGAAGAATCTTCGCCAGGTAAAGAGTCGTTGTTCCCCGTGGGTGAGAGTCTAGCTGAAGCCGATGAAGAGTGTGCTTTTCCTGGTTAAAACACATCAAGATAATGCCTCTCCTCATCCTCCATTTTCTCCTCCTCCTCCATTTTCTTCCTCTTAAACTTTCTTACTTTAAGCCAGCGAACTTAAGTTAAATGTCTGCAGAGTGTAATAAAATAGATAAATGATCAGTTTGCTGACTCATCTATATTTTAGATGATAGATTTGAGTAGAGTTTGACTGACACAAACTTACCATCAATTAAACGGGTTCTCATCTTTTTCAGATTAATATTCAATAAATCTATGACTCAGTAAATGTAATTGACAGGAAACGTTATTATGTTGACCTACCAGAGGTAGAATCTTTTTTTTTTTTATCAAAAATTATAATCCCATAATGTGTTTGGAAATTCCATACTGTTCGTAGGTAATCCCATTGCGGTAAGCTCATAATCCTTTGGAAAACAGTCTGTATACCCTTGGAAAACTGAGTCTGTGATCCCTTGGAAAACAAAGTCTTAAAATCCACAGAGGTAATTCCATAGCGGTAATTCCATTACGATTAGAGTTGTTGATTTCATCAGCAACAACTGTTTTTATCAGCATGCAGAGGGGATCCCTCGAATGACGCAGAGGAGGCGGCCCTTAGATGAAGGTTGAAGACCAACCCAAAAACCAAAAAAAGCTAAGTCTGGACCTCTGGACATTCAAAAAACAAAACAGCAAAAAAAACTGTAGAAACGTTTCGTCTTTCGTCCGAAAGACTTCCTCAGTCTGAGGCCCTGTTTACACGGACACTGTGTGGGGGAAACGGAACTTATGGGCATGTTACCCTGATGCATGCTCAATAATCCAGGTAGAAAAATCCAAAAAAGCTAAGTCTGGTCCTCTGGACATTCAAAAAACAAAACAAAACAAAGCAAAAAAAAAAAACTGTAGAAACGTTTCGTCTTTCGTCCGAAAGACTTCCTCAGTCTGAGAAGCTGAGTTCAGCTCAGTCTTATAAATAGCACCCTCCCACAGTGGATCAACCAGTTGGCTGATGACAGCCGAAACCAGCTGCTCACATGATCAAGGAGGACCATCAGCCTGACGATGGATCGTTAACACCCTGATGGTTGTTTGCTATTCACAGAGGGCTGAGTGATACTAGCAATAACAGCATGTTATGGGCATGTTAATTAGGTCAAAAGTTTTGCGTTGACACAGGCGAATCCTGTGGATACGACTCTCTCCCCCCCCCACCCCCAGTCCTCATGATTTCACTGTAGTTACCATGCTGGGCCATTAGATGGCGCTGTGATTTTTGGAACCTTCACTACTGCGCATGCGTGCTGCCTGAGGTAAACAGAGCAGACGAGGCAGCCTGTTTTCCTCTCTGGCTAAAAGTTCAGCTAACTACAAGTTGTTGTCAACAAGTTAACAACAAGTTAAAGCTGGAATTTGGATAAGAGTCAACAGATTTGACACCAAGTGGGACCGCTTCATCTAACAAGCTGCACACCAGTTGCTGACAGAACCAGAACCGAGTCACATGTCTGACTTTAGTCCGTGAGAATCAGCTGATTTCCAGCAGCGCTACAAGGTAAACAATGTTCTTAATAATGTTTCCTTGTGTTTAGTTCAATCACAGAACAACCAACTGAGGTTTTATTTTTATTTTTTTCCTGCGAGGTCGAAGCTGTCGTTCCACGAAGCGAACCGGATGTGGGTCCAGTGTCCACCAGGATGAAAACAACAGAGTCCAGTTCATTAAAGTTCGGTTAACGTGTTTTTAAAAGTGTTCAATTTAATTCTCAGTGTTTGTGACATGAGTTTGTGGTGTTGAATAAATAAATAAATTAAAAATCAACCTGGTGTCTTCATTTTCAGCAGCATGTTAGGCATGACGTAACGAGTCCAGATAGCTTCATTTAGCTCAGATAAATTTAAATATCTCCCACGCTAACATAAATACTGTTTATTATTGTTAAACTGTTAATATATAGCACATTTAGTATGTTATAGTGCAGCGTGACACGTGAAATGTCCGACTGCCTCGTTAACAGACAACTGGATCCAGGCAGCTGGCTCTCTTCCAACACAGATGCAGGTAAGGTGTAGAATAATTAAATATGAGAATCAAAATATATTCCATCAGCTATAGTTCAGAAAGTGGTGCGTGTGTCCACTGTCCAGTCCACCGCCATTGTTAAAATGCCGGCTGTCTGCGCGTGCGTGCTGCGTGCATGTGTTCAAACAAAAGCTCCGCGGGAGATGTTTACATTATCAACGGGGGGTCTGCGAAAAACTTCCACCTTGAGAGCAGGGTCAGAAAAGTATCGGAGTCAAAGAGGGGGGCCAGCAGCGTCGTGTAGGCGATAAGCAAAGTCGCAAAGAGAAAGTAGCGGTTACACTCAAAATATGTGCCGTGTAAACTGGCCCTAAGATGAATTGGGTTGTATGGGCAATCAATTCTACTGACAAGATTTCAACAAAAGGCAAGGCACGGGGGAGCCGGCCCATCCCCGTAGACTGACCGGGAGGATACGCCATGGATTCCTGGAGCCAATGGAATGGTGACGCGTCTCGCTCTCTGTGCTCTGTGGGGACGTAAAGAATCTGGATTAAATTGGAATTATGATGGCAACGCTTTGCTTTTTGGTGTTTTGAGGAGCACTAGCTTATCGGCAAATGAGGGAGATTCAGCAGGACTTAATGCCATGTTGGAGCACCCGAGTCTGATCTGCGCCGTGACCTCGATAAATCAGCTGTTTACGACTTAATCCGGAAGGTGAACAGATCACCCACACGGCTTGGGACTCTGGACGCTGTACTGGTCAACATCTGAGAGGCCATAGCTTGGATCAGTGGAAAAAGTCCCGAATTGGATCATATTTGGATCAGAGTCGCCCTTACAGGACTCAAGGCTGCAGAAATTACACTGTGTGCCTGAAGTGAAAAATATTTGTCATCCTTATCTGACTTCCCTAAACAGCCTTGGAAAGGTTGGATATCAAATTTCTCCTGAGACGTGTTTACTGAGGACAAACAGCTGCACCAAACTATCGCTACCCCCCCCCCTCCCCCGGAGAACTTTTCTATGAGCGTTATCGGAGGCCGGCTGGTTACATCTCAGAACTGTTGCTATCTGGAATGGCTCATGGACAGAAATCTCATTGCTTCAACCTCAAAATGCAACATGTGACTTGTCTTAAATGTGCTTGGCTGGTAGAGTTTTTTGGCTGTATCATAGAGTGTCCTGTGTAATGAAATAAGACCGTATGCGGCCACCAAATGTAATGGAACAAGACCGTATGCGGCCACCAAATGTAATGAAATAATGTGGGGTAAGGTATTTACACTTACTGGGCCACCATTATTGTAGATGCGCAGATCTGAGCAGACTTTAATTGCACAAACTGCCACCAATGCGCGAGTTCTTCCTTTTTCCGATATTAAATTGCTTTTACTGTAATTAGGAAAAATGTAATTTCACGAGAGGCTTCAACTTATGTTGGTCTACCAAAAAAATAGACCTTTTATTGAAACTATCACAAGAATTACATTAAACATTGGTATCGATATTAGCTCTGATTCTAACTACTATGACAAGAATTCAAATTAAAAACAAACAGACAGTTGGACCTTTCTGTTGGCACATTACTTAAAGTTTACCATGATGAAAATAAACATAAGGAGGAGTTTAAGGAGGAAAGATAAAAGATTGAAAGGAAATGGTTGAATCTTATCTTGAGATGTTTAACCAGAGATAGCACCCTCTGCTCGGTTTCGGCTGGACGTCCGTACCGTGATGAAACGACTTTTACCTTCGTGAAGATGATCCTGTCTCGACTCCGGTAAATTAGTCAAGCCAGACGCGCATGCTGCTGCGTTTTACAGGCGACCCACGTTCATCTTGCCACGGTCTCGAGACCGTCTGCGTCGGCCTCCCAGAGTAATGCCCAGCTCTGGTTTTGTTTCAAGATAACTTCCAGAAAGAGTGTCACCGCTTGGAGCTGTGACACTCGAAGGGGTTCACAGCAAAACAGAACAAAAACAGTTCAAACAAATAGAACGGATTGTTCACTCAACTTTAGACACTTATTCTGCAGAGAGCAGACAGTTTAAAGCAAGATCATTCTGAGATGTTCTCTTAACTTTGGCATATTTAAAATATACCAGCTTAGTAAAATCATCATTAAATGACAAAAATATACTGTTGATCAATTCTGAATTAACACACATTAAAAAGAAAGTTCAATCTGATTAATTGGTGTCCATTAATTCAACATAATTCTAACAAAAAGTAGACAAAAATATACTGTTGATCAATTCTGAATTAACACACATTAAAGAGAAAGTTCAATCTGATTAATTGGTGTCCATTAATTCATAATAATTGTTAACCAATATAAGTGTCCAATCGTCTCCTTGAGGGCTTCAAGAAGGTGTAACACTTAGAGTTTCAAAGAGATGCAGAGAGGTGTACTTGAAGGTCAAGCCTAAAATATCAGAGGTCAGGTGTATCACTACACCTGTAAGACAAAATGTGATAGAATCTTTTTTGAATACCACTGATTACCCTATTGTAACCTTCCTTTTTTCTATATCTGATAACGCGGATTAATTTCTGTTGCGGCTGTTGTGCACACGTCCCCTCTCAAGGACGGTGTGTGCGTCAATTGCAATGTTTTGTACTCTGGTGCAATGACGATGCCAATAAAGATATATTCTATTCTATATTCTAATGTTACATCTCAGACACTTTGGTAAGTCTTCACATATCCGGTATTACTATCCATATTATACATATCCAGTATTATTTTAAAGATTTAACCTAAATGCTTCATTTATAGGTTAGCATTATATTGTCCCAGTTTGAAACTCTGCCATGAAAATGACATTCATGCATACAATAAATGACAGTTCCAGAATTGCGCCACTCGAGGTGGCTGCATGTTGGAGTAGCTCTCTTACATTCATTCTGAGATTTTGCTTTTGAAAACTTTAATTACTCTTTTTCTGGATGTAAATAACTTTTTTTAGATGATTACTTCCTCTGGTATCAGATGCTGTGCCAATGGAAGGATTTTTATTGAAACCTTTTTTACTTTTGGACATTTGTTATGATACGTAACCATGACAACAATGGGGTTTTCTACAACTGGAAGCTGCTGATTAACATGTCAAAGCTCAAATCAAAAGTCAAAGTCAAAGTCAAGTTTATTGTCAGAACTACAATATGTACAGGACATACACAGGATTGAAATTGTGTTTCTCTCAGTCCCTCGGTGCAACAGTAACCATTTAAACACTAAAACACTGAAACATTTAATAAACATAAGCATAAAATAGTAAAAGTGTAACACTGTCCTGAGTTTTTGCATAGTAGTATAAAAGTATGAAAATTTACACCAACACTAAAACACTAAACATTTAATGAACATAAGCATAAAATGAAATAATAAAAGTGTAATACTGTCCTGAGTTTTTGCATAGTAGTATAAAAAAGTATAAAAAGTATATCTATAAAATAAACTGAAGGTTCTAGCATTGACATTTGCAAAGAGTGGCAAAGCAGCATATGAGTTAATGTA
>JBBPBX010033469.1:8829-33233 GCA_038048925.1 Garcialebias charrua
CACACACACACACACACACACACACACACATACAACAAGTCTGTTCTTATTTTCAGTAAAAAATAGTTTTGTTTTTTAATTAAAAAGATCAAATGAGTGTTGATAATCAAAGTTCTGGTTGATTAAGACAGAACCAGTTTGGGTTCTTGTTGGTTTCTCAGAGTCCGTCTGAACTGAAAGGCTCTCAGGAACCAGGACCAGAACCAGCTGAGAGTCCAGGATGCTCAGCTTGAGGTGAAGGAGCAGCTCCACCATCTGAGTGAAGACACTGGTTAAACCCTCCAGGCCCCTCAGCCGCCTCCATAGCTTTTCTCCTCAAAAAGGAGAGGGACAGACACCCCCCCCACTAATCCATTTTGTAGTTGGGAGGAGAAACACGGAGAAACAAAAGCTGCTCTGCAGTTCATGAAGAGATTACAGCCAGAACCAAAGGCCCTTTGTGACCGGGCAGAGCCGGGGCCACCTCTCTGGGGTCCTTCCTGTCAGAGGTGCACGTCCATCAGAGCTGAAGTTCTTCTCTTCTCCAACCTGAGATGTTTTAATGCCACGTCACAACAGGAACATATATAAAATAATAATTTAACATTATTTATCTGAGGAGAAATAAAAAAAGGCGTTCAATACAGGATCAACTGGACTTTATTTGTTGCAGAAAACGTTTCAACTTCTGTCCAGAAGTCTTTTTCAAAAGACTTCTGGACAGAAGTCGAAACGTTTTCTGCAACAAATAAAGTCCAGTTGATCCTGTATTGAACACCTTTTTTGATTTCATCATGTCCTGGACGACTGAGAATCTTCACCAGCATATCTGAGGAGAAGACTTCTCATCTTGAGCAAGCATGAAGGCGACAGTGGGAAGGAAAAACTCCCTCATGAGGAAGAAACTTTAGCAGAAGCAGGCTCAGGAAGAGCAGACATCACTTCAGGTTGGAGAGGAGAAGTTCTACTAAACAGAACCAACAAGACGGAGAAAAGCTTCAGCTGGTTTAACCCTCACCTCAGCCGAAGATCGGCTGCTGTTTGCCCTGCATGCAGGACCCGGACCCTGAGGTTCTGCAGGGCGAGGTCCAGTCTGACACCGGTTCGGTTAAAATTTTATTAGTTTTTATTTCAGGAGTTCAAACTGTCAGTTTTAGACCCCACAACCTGAAGCTAACTGTATATTGTAACAAATGAAATCTGTTTTTAAATGTTCATCCGGGTCGGAGCGGGTCCAAAAGAACTTAAAAAAAAAAAAAAAACTCTATAAAAGTATCAAAATCAGTTTATTCAACATCACTGAAGTTTGACATTTCTCACTTTTCTTGATTGTTACTGATCATTTGTCATTTTTAACAAACTTTTATTGTGAAAAGAAGAAATAATCCGTGGATATAATAAACAAAATTTTTATTAAATAGATTTCAGATTATTTTAGATTAAAATCATAAAAACTATAAATAAAAAAACTCTGAAAGTATAAAACTTTGTTGAAACGGAACCGGTTCTGATTTTAATAAACAGCTGACGTTCCATAGTCGGTTCTCAAATCCAACACGACGTGTTCTCGTCAGCAGAACCTTCTGTTCCCCGTTTGATGGGTTTAGTTTATTTATTCATTCATTTTATAAAATACAAAACAATTTACATATATACTCATTAAATTCCATTCATATATATGTTTTTAACAATTTAACCTTAACCATTTTTAAAAAATACAACCATTGATTTAGCTTCTTTAACATCTGTTTCCAAGTCATTCCATAACCCAACTCCCTGAGTTATGGAAGACCTTCCCTTTAAACTAAACTGAGGCTCAACAAACACATATGTCCCCTTAAGATTATAACAACTCAGTCTTTTGACAAAATACATCTGAATATTTGAATACATCTGAATATTTGAAGGCAGTGTATTATTCTGAGCTCTGTATATAACTAACAAAATGTTATAATCCACCAAATCATAGAACTTCATTTGATAAAATAATATACTTGATGGATGATAATAATGCTTTCTAGTGATAATTCTAACTCTTTTCTGCAAATTAAAAATAGGCTTTGTAATTGATTTGCATGCCTTTCCCCCCAAACGCTAACACAATAAATTAAATGTGGAACAATAATTGTATTATACAACAAATACAGTGCCTTGTTTTAACAGAACTTATATGTTGCTTCCATGACAGTTTGTCATCAATGATGACACCCAAGAACCTCACTTCATGAACTCTATGAATCTCAGAGCCCTCAATTTGAAATGGAACATCAATAAGTTTATTTCTATTACTAAATATCAACTGGTTTCATCCAAGTTTAACGATAATTTATTAAGTCTAAACCAAATCTGAATTTTGACAAGTTCAATAATCATTAATTCCAAAATCTGTTCAATATTTTTACCAGAACTAAAAAATGTGGTGTGTCATCAGCAAAGAGAATGCATTTAAGGAGTCCTGACACCTTTACTAAATCATTTATATGTAAGATACCGGTAAATAACTTCGGTCCCAACACCGATCCTTGAGGAACTCCGCATGTAATAGTGCTGTGGTCAGATTTCACATCATCCATCTGTACAAACTGTTTCCCTCAACTAACTACGGTACGTACCGGTACCAACCCATTGCAGCGCTAATCCTCTAATACAATATTTGTGTAATTTATCTAGGAGTATAGTATGATCAACAGTATCAAACGCTTTTTTCAAATCAATAAATACGTACACCTACGGTACACAGTATTTATGGGTTCTGTTCTGACAGCTCAGGGTTCTGCTGCTTTGAAACGGAACCAAACTTGTTTCTGGATGTTCTGTTTTCATTTTAGTCGAGAACCCTGCAGCTGAGGCGGAACGTAAAAAAAAAAACGTCGCCGCAGAGACTTTACCTGTCAGGAGGAAAACAGAACAGAGAACAAGAGAACCTGAACTCCTCAGAACGCCTCTGAACAGCAGCAGAACACGGAGAACCCTCAGCGAGCCGTGTTCTGCTGTAAGGCCCACCCGGTTCCTCTGGGTCAGGATTATTGATGGTGACGGATGAAGTTGTGTTAACTTGATGAGTTCGTGCTAACAGTGCAGATTATTTGAAAATCTGGATTAAGTTTGCGTGTGGAACATCAGACGGAGAACATTTAGAATATCAGTTTTATGCTGACTCAGCGTCTTTTAGACACGCTTGTGTGTTTTTGGCGTTTAATACGGAAGCCAGGAGGACACATTTGTTTGTTTTAATGTTTTACATTATCCTGTTTACCAGAGATAATTCATCTGTTTATCTTGAGATAATTAATCTGAAAACAAACATCGTCACGACAGGATTATCTAATTTTTTAATCTCAACATAATAAGTTTCTTATATTTTACAGATTTAATTTAATAAGATTAAAAATATATATTTTTAAGAGCTTAAATTCTTTTCATCCTGATAAGTAATTTTCATTATCTTTCATTATTTATCATTCATTTGATCAGATGAAAGGCTGTATTTACAGGTTTTAATAACATTTTTATTTTTTGACATTTTAAAAATCTTAAAAAGAGTCAAAAGTCACACATTTGTCCTGAAAGTGAGAGGAACCTCAGGAACGTCATGACAGATTAACTTTTTTTAATCAAATTAGTTTTTATTTGTCTGATTAAATCAATAGGAACACCATGTGTTGATGAAAACCTGTACTGCTAACGATTGTTGTTACCCTGTACAGCTAATGACAGTTACTCTGTATGTCCAACGGTAGTTACCCTGTGTGGCTAACGGTAGATACCATGTGGTAGTTACCATTCATTCAACCTTTATTTAGGCAGGTTAATTCCATTGAGCCTCGAGGACTCATTTACAAGAGAGACCTGTTTTCAACAAAGAATGATGACAACAGCAACAGTAGATTTTCCTTGGACAATCGACAATCATAAGAGAGAAATACAGATTTTTATTTTAACAAGTTAAAACAAAGATGTCAAAGTAGCAAAACAGACAGATTATAAGGTAGATGTATAAAATCAAAAACAGGAACATGTCTGCATTGGTTTTTGCCAGGATTCCAACAGATTCTTAAAGCCATTTAGAGAGGTCAAGGTCGAGATCTTCAGATCTTTTTGTAAGATATTCCATGAAGCAGGAGCAGAGTAGGAGAAGGCCCTTTTGCCAAGTTCAGTCCTCACTGACGGAACACTGCAGGTAATCATGTCCTGAGAGCGCACGCTGTAGCTGCACTCACGCAGAGACATGTAGGAGGAGATGTATGAAGGCAGCAGACCAAGAAGTGATTTAAAGATGAAAATGTACCAGTGGAAGAGTCTGCGTGAAGTTAATGATGTCCAGTTAACCAGTGAATACAGGGTGCAGTGGTGGGTATGATAATCACAACCAGTTATGAATCTTAGTGCACCATGATAGACAACATCCAACATCCGCAGGGTGCTTGTAGGAGCATTCATGTAGAGAATGTCACCGTAATCAATGGAGGGAAGGAAAGTCACAGATACAAGGCGTTTCCTAGCATTCAGTGTTAGACATGATGCTGGTGAAGATTCTCAGTCGTCCAGGACATGATAAATCAAAAAGGCGTTCAATACAAGATCAACTGGACTTTATTTGTAACAGAAGACATTTCGCTTCTCATCCGAGGAGCTTTATCAATTCAAGACATGATCTGTTTCTGAAAAAGAAACCCAGTTTAACTTTCAGTTTCTTTACTACCGTATTCACCGGAGGAAAATACGCTCCGGTGTTTAATACGTTTTGTCCAATTATTAACAATAAACAAGAAAAAAACGTAAACAATATGCCTCAGTGTTTAATACGCGTCATCACCACGCGACGCGTCAGCGCCTCATTTGCCCTAATCAAGATGGCGGCGACAGAAGCAAGCGAGTACGAAGATCTTCACAAGGAAACACGGTAAAACAATTATTTCTTTGCGAGAAAAAATATATTTCTTAGCTGACTTCATAGCAGACGTGCTTCTGAGCTTAACGAAATGTTCAAATCAGCTGGATTAAAAAAAAAAGTTCGCCGAATTTTAGGCAGGCGCCAGGCGGGTCAAACCGGACGCTTTCTTTCTTTAAATTTAGCTAAATAAACGCTTAAAAAATATATTTCTTAGCTGACTTAATAGTAGACGTACTCTTGAGTTTAACGAAATGTTCAAATCAGCTGGATTAAAAAAAAAAGTTTGCCGATGATTTTTATGCAGGCGCCAGGCGGGTCAAACCGGACGCTTTGTTTCTTTAAATTTAGCTAAATAAACGCTTAAAAATATATTTCTTACCTCACTATAGCAGACGGGCTCCTGAGCTGAACCAAATGTGAAATCAGCTGGATTTAAAAATCCGCGGTGTGGTTTATGAGTGGTATCTTGCAAACAAAAACAGCTACCGGTACATCCACAGCAGGGAGCGGGCAGCGACAGAGTCATCAGTCCGACCAAAGGAGGCTTTTTTCGGACACATGCAAGTAGAAACTTCTGGAAGTGGCCCCTCTTCCTCTTCACTCTCTGAGTCCTCTGCTGGCTGCTGCCTACAGCGCCCGTATAGCGGCCGAAACTGGTACTGCACCATTTTTGCCAAAAATGAAAAACGAAGAATCAGAGCGAAAAATGGGTCTAAAAATATGGGAAAAAATCCATAAATAATACTCTTCGGTGTTTAATATGCTGGACATTCAAATGAGCAAAAATACAGCGTGTAATACAACGATTTTTACGGTAGGTTTTCCACGTGGAGTTTAAAAGAGAGATGTGAATCGACCAGGATACCCAAATATTTATATGAATCAACAAACTCAATAGGGACATCATTTGAGGATAAAATCAGAGGAAGAACTGCTGGGACTGACTTCCTGTTTGAAAAAAGCATCCCTTTGGTGTATGGCCAACGGTAGTTACTCTGTGTGGTTAACAGTTGTAAACCTGTAGCTACGCCTAATGTTTGTTACCCTGTACGGCTAACTGTAGTTACCCCGTACAGGTAAATTTACACTGTACAGTTCATTCAACCTTTATTTCTACATGTTAATTCCATTGAGCCTCAGGAATTCATTTACAAGAGAGACCTGGTTTTAACAAAGAGTGATGACAACAGTGGAACAACAAAGACAACAATAGACAAAAAAAAAATCAATTTGTATACATCCTTTGATTTTTTTTTAACAAGGGCAAATAAAATGGTATTTAAAAGAAAATGTAAAAACCCAACTGTAGGTTGTAAGGCGATGTAGAAAATCTAAAACAAGAACATATCTGCATTTGTTATTGCCAGGAACTTAACATTACACTTGTACAGCTAACGGTAGTTAGCTTGAGGGAAAAAAAGCGCAGAATTTTTCAGAGTCAGAGAGTCTTTACTGTCATTTGCACCGCATGTGGTACATGTGATGAAAACGAGATTATGTACACAGGGTCCCAGTTACATCCAACAACAAATGCAAGAGAAAAACAGTAATAACATCTAGAATTAACTAAGAAAAACATCAACTAGTACACTAAGCCCTAATGTAATGTTTTCTTATAAACCAAAGCAGGGTCCAGCAGAAAAAGTTTGTGAACCACCAGAGTTTTAAAGAACTCTGTCAGATTGAAGCTGTATTAAAAGTTTCAGTTTTTTAAACACCGAAAAAATGTTTTATTTTGCAGCCACTCCACTTTCTGCTCCCCAGAAAAGGTGGGAATCACCATGGCAACCAGTGACTCAGCAGTTCCAGGTTCCCATCTTCTGTATTACCCAGCATACTTTTCGTCCTTCTTATTTTCCCATCATGGCTGCTCCCATAGATTCTGTAGGATTACAGCAGCCGTTTGTCTTGAGGGTTACTATTTACGCTGTGTTTCTGTCTGTCAAGAGTGCTGTCAGGGAGTCACCTTCAATGTTTCAAATACAGGTAGTCCTTGACTTACGAACGAGTTCCGTTCCTACGCCCGTTCGCAGGCCGAAAATCGCCGTAAGTCGGAAGTACACACGAGCCGCCACTTATACACGTACATGTACGGTACTGTACAGTTACCAAGCACTTAGCCTATCCTATCACAGTACCCTACATAATTATCAAAAAACACATACAGTACATTTGGAGCCATAATGAAGGAAAAAAATAGTTAATTTCTTACTGGGAGCTAGTAAAGCCTGTCTCCGTCTGTTAGCATGTTAGCTCGTTGCACGTCCGAGCTCTGCAGCTTCACGCGGTCCAAACTGTTTACAAGAAGGACTGTTAGCATGTTAGCTCTATACATTTGGAGCCATAATGAAGGGAAAAAGAGTTAATAACTTACCGTAAAAATCTGGGTATAACACACCGTTTTTTTTTTTACTCATTTGAATGTCCTGCGTGTTATACGCCAAAGCGTGTTATTTATGGATTTTTTCCCCATATTTTTAGACCCATTTTTGGCTCTGATATCGCCGTTTTTCATTTTGGGCAAAAAAAATGGTGCAGTACCACTTTTGTCCGCTAGGGGGCCACTTCCAGACCGTTTCTAGCTCATGTGTCCGAAAAAAGCCTCCTCTGGTCGGACTGACTCTGTCGCTGCCCGCCTCCTGCTCTGGATGTAGCTGCTGTTAGCTGTGTTGTTAGCTGTTTTTTTTTTAGCAAGATAACTGATAAACCACACCGCAGATTTTCTTGAAACTTACAGAACGTAATTATTTGGTGGTCATTTACAAAT
Organism: Garcialebias charrua; assembly: GCA_038048925.1. Taxonomy (NCBI): domain Eukaryota; kingdom Metazoa; phylum Chordata; class Actinopteri; order Cyprinodontiformes; family Rivulidae; genus Garcialebias; species Garcialebias charrua. The sequence continues at coordinate 16,470 of JBBPBX010033469.1, forward strand.
TGCTAGCTGTATAAGATATTTGAGATAAAATTCAAATTTTTATAATTTATTTTAGTAGCGCAAGAGACTGTTTTGGAAGAAGTCAAACCGAAACAATTTATAATCTAGCAGATTTGACAATTTCATGAATTGATTAAGGAACGGTTAAGCTCAGGAACCCTTGTGCAATAATGTCAGCTAAGAAATATATTTTTTCTCTCAAAGAAATAATTGTTTTTACCGTGTTAATCTTGTGAAGTCCTTCGGTGCTTGCTCGCTTCTGTGGCCGCCATTTTCAGCAGGGCAAATGAGGCGCTGACGCGTCACGTAGCGGTGACGCATAATAGATGCGTGTTATACGTCGAAGCGTGTTATTTATGGATTTTTCTAATTTATTTACAATAATTGGACAAAGCGTGTTATACTCAGGAGCGTGTTATACCCCGATTTTTACGGTACTGGGAGCTGGTGAAGCCGTTTCAACGTGTGTTAGCATGTTAGCTCGGGCTCCCACGAACATCCAGGCCGCCACAGCCCGTCGGCTCCGTGTCCCCGGTGGGGCCGGCTGATGGCAGGGACAGTAGTGCGCGGTGAGCTGGTGGTGTCGGCCGGCGTGGTGGGATGTGGCGGAGCGATCGGCGGCTGCTGCTCTGGGCCTGAGACGTCCACAGAGTTCACCGAGCGTTTCCTGCTCATGTATCCGAGTGAGGCAACCTCTGATCGGACACACGGTCCGTCCAAAGCCGGCTGTCGAGGCTGGAGCTAACCGAAGCTAACCGAAAACTGCTGGACACTACCGGAAACTGCGTAAATCGGCTTCTAAATACAGTACAGTAATAATAATGATAATAATAATAATAATACTTCATTTATAAAGCCATTTAAAACATCCACAGCTGTAACAAAGTGCTGTACACATGAAATCAAGAACATTTAAACACATAAAATAAGATTTTTCAAAAAATGTTTTTTAAATTTTATTAATTTTTTAAAATTAATAAGATGTGTTCGTAACACCGAATCGCCGTAAGTCGAGGATTACTTGTATTCTGTTTTCGTAAAATTTTATCTGTAATCTCCAGATCAGAGAGCACAGATTTCCATATGAGAAGAGATTTTTGGCTCCTCTGGATGTGCCTCGTCATACAGACGCTGTATGAACACTTGAATGATTCGACACACATAAAGACTCGTTTCCAGAAGAAGAGACGGCCTCGGGGTCCATCAGAGGACCGTGTCTCCCTCCCTCCGTCCCCCCCCTCCTGTCCCATTCGTCTCCCGCTCTGTGCTTCACTCCGTCTCCTCCAGACTCACAGAAGACGGTGGCAGATGGTGCTGCGAGGCGAAGACGTACAGAACCCGTCCTCCGCCTCCCTTTCTTCCTGTTCCTGTCGTTGGACGCACCGTCCCACCGTCGAGCTCGTCCCGCGGGGGAGTGGAGGCAGATCTGAGCGAGGGGGATAAACATTCTGCCACGGCCCAGTTAAGCTGCTGCCTGTTTGTGACCCGGAGAAACAGAGAGGTCAATGTTTGTTGTTGACGAGGCAGGAAGGAGGGCAGCTTCACTTTGTCTTTTTATTATTCAACTTCCTGGGTGTCCTGGATGTGAAGGGTCCCAGTAGAACCAGAGAACTGTACCCTGGTCTGCTCAGACTGGTCTCTGGGAAAATACAGGTAGTCCTCGACTTACGAACGAGTTCCGTTCCTACGGCCGTTCGCATGTCGGAAATCGCCGTAAGTCGGAAAATACGTCCAAACGGCACCTCATACGTACAGTACTTTATTTTACCAAGCACTTAGCCTATCCTAACACATTACCCTACATAATTATCAAAAACACATACATTTAGGAGCCATTTTTAAGGAAAAAAAGAGTTAATTACCTACTGGTATGCTGGTCTCCATCTGTTAGCATGTTGCTCGTTGCACCTCCGAGTTCTACAGCTTCCAGCTGCTTCACCCAGTCCCCGGTGTTTACAGCAATGTCTGTTAGCATGTTAGCTCTTGCTCCTCCGAGTTCTGCAGCTTCCAGTTGCTTCACTTGGTCCACAGCTCCTAAAGCCTGGTTTATGGTTGACGCGTCGCATAGGGCGCGAGAGAGCGCGCGGCCAAAGTGACGCAATCGTATAGTCCCCGCCCCCGCGCTTTGGCTCCGCGCGTCGGCTCTGCGCGTGTTGCGCACCTCCGAATTTTTGAAGCTCCGCAAGCCTAGCGCGTGTGCCGAATTGATTGACAGGTCGGGTGTGGACCTCACCGACAGCCTTCACGCTCTTCACGCCAGAGCTCAAAAGTCATTGTTTTTGCAACTTTTATATCGTTTTCTAAACCATTCCATAGACCTATTCCATAAATTAAAGTAGACCTACTCTTTAAACTAGTACTATGTTTTGGCTTAACAAAAATATCAGTACCCTTAAGATTGTATGTGCTCTGTCATTTTACAAAAAGCGTTTGGATATTTGAGGGTAATGTGACGTTTTGCGCCTTGTACAATATTAAGAGAATATTGTAGTCAACCAGATCATAAAATTTCAGTAATTTACATTTTCTAAACAATACATTTGATGGATGGTAATAATGCTTTCTGGTGATGATCCTTATTGCTCTTTTCTGTAAAATAAAAATGGGCTTGGTTATAGTTTTGCACGCTGTACCCCAAACCTCAACGCAATAAATTAAATGCGGGATTATTATTGCATTGTACAGCAAATACATTGCTTTGTCATTTAATAAATCTTTAACTCTATACAACACTGCAATAGATCTTGATAGTTTAGTTTTTACAGAATTTATGTGATGTTTCCATGACAACTTATCATCAATAATTACACCCAAAAACTTCACTTTGCTTACCCTACATATTTCAGAGCCATCAATCTTAAAAGGAACATCAACAGTTATTTTTTTTCTTACTAAAAATCATATAATTAGTTTTGTCTAGGTTCAAAGATAACTTATTTAATTTAAACCAAGTTTGTAATTTAACAAATTCAATATTTACCAACTCAAACAATTCTTCCAAATCTTTGCCCGCACAAAAGAAAGTAGTGTCGTCAGCAAAAAGAACACATTTGAGGACATCGGACACCTTCATTAAATCATTTACATATAAAATAAATAACTTAGGTCCAAGTACAGAGCCTTGTGGTACTCCACATAAAACATTTCCTAAAGTAGATCTTACATCTTCTATTTGAACGAACTGCTTTCTATCTTTCAGATAGCTAAATATCCATTGCAATGCAGGACCTCTAACACCATATTGTTTTAATTTGTCAAGTAAAATGGAATGATCAATGGTGTCAAATGCTTTTTTTAGATCAACAAATATACTCATGCAATGTTGTTTTTGATCTGCATCCGTAGTAACTTGTTCCATAAACTCCATACAAGCCATGGATATTATTGATTAACATCAGATGAGCTCCATGAAGCAATTAAAAGCATGCCTAATAAGAAATATCCAGGTCCTGATGGATATCCAGTAGAATTCTATAAAAAATGTTGGGATATACTGGAACCGATATTTTATAGAGTGCTACTTGAGTCAGAAGAAAATGGCAGGCTACCAACACATATGAATTCAGCCAAAATTAGTCTCTTATTAAAACCAGGCAAAGACCCAGTATTACCTACCAGTTATTGTCCAATCTCTCTTATTAATGTTGATGTTAAAATAATTTGTAAAGTCTTATCTAAATAATTAGAGAATACTGTATAACTCCTGTTATTATACATCAAGACCAAACCAGATTCATAAACGGAAGACACTCGAACACAAACACTGGCAGATTATATAATGTAATAGAGTATTCGTATTTTAAAAATATTGAAACAGTTATTTTTTTTTTTAGATGCTGAAAAAGCATTCAATAGAGTAAATTGGAACTTCTTATTTGCTACCTTAAATAAATTTGGATTTGGGAATTTCTTCATTAAAGGTGAAGTCTGCAGTTTCTGTAGAACATCAGCACTTAGAAAAAATTTCAACAAGCAAAGCATTCTGATCCCTCCCCCTCAGAGCCATATATGGCTCTGCCCCCTTGTGGTCTGTTGAAATTCAAATTCAAGCTCTGTTTTTATTGGCTGATTCAAATTCAAGCTCTGTTTTTATTGGCTGGTTACAAACTTTGTTTTTATTGGCTGGAAAATGGCGGGTCACTTTTTCTTTTTAGAAATGCTTATTTACCACCTGGAGAAGCAAGGGGACAATATTTTTTTTAAGTTTTTTTCAGAGATTACCTCTCTAACATCAATCTAGTGACAGAGTGAAGAAATATGTTAAAAATATATTGTTAGAAAAGTTACATATAGCAGCTTTAACTGGTTAAAAATATTATATAGTTCACCAACAGCGTGCGTCAGGACAAATAATCAATTATCTTCAAGCTTCTGTTTACAGAGGGGCACCAGGCAAGGTTGCCCACTTTCACCAGCATTATTTGCTATTTTTATTGAACCTTTAGCAGCAGCAATAAGGCAAAGTGCTGATATTAAAGGCATAAAGGGTAGAAACATAGAACATAAAATTAGTCTTTATGCTGACGATGTTTTGCTTTTTCTTGAGAACTCAGGAAACTCAATATCTAATGTTATCAAATTAATAAACTCGTTTTCAAAAGTTTCTGATTATTCTATAAACTGGACAAAGTCTACAGTTCTTCCAATAAATTGCGTGTTTAATAATTCTCTTAATGAAAAACTACAATCAGGTAACATTAAATATTTAGGTGTTAATATCTCTCCTAAATTGGAGGATTTAATAAAATTAAATCATATCCCACTATTAAAGAAAATTGAAGACGATCTTACTAGATGGAGATCTCTACCCATATCACTTATGGGAAGAGTTGCCTCAGTAAAAATGATGGTGCTGCCGAGAATAAATTATTTATTCTCAATGATTCCAAATAAACCTTCAACTGAATGGTTTAAGTCCCTGGACTCTTCTATATCTAAATTCCTTTGGAAAAATAAAACTCCACGTATTAGTTTAAAAACATTACAGAAATCTAAAGATACCGGAGGATTAGAACTTCCAAACTTTTATTACTACTATTTAGCCAACAGGTTACAATATATATCAAAGTGGTTAAAACCGAATGCACTAGATGAAACTTGGATAGATATAGAACAAACTTTATGTAATAATATTAGGATTTCAGATCTACCATTTATCAGTACAGATTTAAAAAGACATGTCTGCTTTAAGAGCATCAATATTAGCTCATCTCTGACAGCATGGTGGGAGTATCTGAAAATGACAAAGTCTTCACTACTCCCATGTAGACATACACCTCTCTGGAACAATCCTGACATTCAACAAGAAAATAATATGTTAAATTTCCCAGGTTGGAGAATGAAAGGTATTGAATGTCTGGAACACATATTTGAGGGTATAGACTTTATTCCATTTAATAAATTAATAATACAATATGACATTGATAATAAATATTTCCTACAATACCAACAAATTAAGTCAATTGTAAAAAAGAAATTTAAGCTTAATAAAACATTGTTGGAAACACCAACATGTGTGTTAGAGTTTATTAATTTTCAACCACCCAAATTATTATCTAAAATATACAAAAAATTGTCTAGAATCGATGACTCGATAGCACTACCTGTTGAAAAATGGGAGTCAGATTTATCAATCAACTTTGAACAAAAAATTTGGTCTCAAGTATGTTCAAATACTTTTAAATTGACTAGAATCTCCAATTTACAATTAATACAATATAAGGTTCTCTATAGAGTACATTATACAGGTCAGCGAATGTTTAAGATGGGCTTTACACCATCTAACAACTGCTCACAGTGCATAAGTAATATACCTGATGATTATATTCACGCACTCTGGTTCTGTCCACCCGTTCAGAGGTTCTGGGTACAGGTATGTGAAGACTTGTCTAAATGTTTGAAATTTAATATCCCACTCTCTCCATCTGTTTGCTTATTGGGTATCTTTGAAGATGTTATACTAGAAAAAAATACATCCTGTATGCTTTTCACTGCCTTATGCATCGCAAAGAAAACCATACTCGTAAATTGGAAAAATAAAAATAATCTTAGCATTAATCAGTATAAAAATCTTCTGTTAGATCATATTAGTCTTGAAACAGCATCTGCCGACACATCGGATCAATCTATTTGGCATTCTTTGATCGGCTCCGTTACGTAGTGAGGGTGGGGGGTCTGGGATCTGGCCTTGTGGGGCATTGGGGCTGGTGTGGGGGGAGGTTGGGGTTTGGGACGCCGGGGGGTTGGGGCTGCTTGGGCGGGGAGGACCCTGCCTTCAACCTGGGGAAGACCGGGGGGTTCTGGGGGATGTCTGCTGGGGGCGGCATGCGGGCCCTCGGGTGGTCGGTGGCGGCGGTCATGGGTCGCCGGTCGGTGACCCGGCTGTGCTGGGGTGGTTTCGGGGTGGGCGCCGGGAGCTTGGGATTCTGGGGGCGTGTCGTCCCCGGGCTTGGGCCTGGTGGGGATCGGGGGTCTTGAGCTCTGGCGGGCGGGTCGCCGGGCTATGGGCTGGCTAGCGCTCTGGTGCCCGGCTCTGGCCGGGGGCCCTCGGCTCGCTGGTGGGTTGGGGGTTCATGTGCTGGGGGGTTGGGTGTCTGGGGGCGTGACTGGTGGCCAATGGGAGGGGGCGGGTAAACCCAGCCTGGGTGTCTAATGTATTATGTGTTCTGAAAGTTGTTAATATGAAGGGTGGGTGTAGTATTTCTTCTGGGGTGGGGACTAAGTGGATGTCCTTGATGATGGTCTTGGACTATGCTTGGCCGGTGTGCGGGCCCTGGATGGGGCCTGTTCTCGGTGCCTCCTGGCTCTGTCGGCAGTTGGGCGGGCGCTCTTGGCCGTGTCGTCCATGTGGGATTTTGTGTCTTCTTGGGCGGCGGGCTGACTGCGGTTCGCAGGGGTCGTGGCGGCCCTGGTGGGTGTGGGCTGTTGGTTCTGCTGTTGGCGGCCCTCGGGACCGTGTGCCTCTCTGGTCTTGACTCAATGGCCTGGCGGTCGGAGAGGTGTTTCTTCTGCCTCGCTCCTTGGGTGGACCTTGGCGAACTGGGGGGGGTACGTAGGGTCAGCGGGGGAGCTGACTCGCTGCGGGAGCATTGTTCCTGCAGATATTTTCTCCCCATCCCTCACCACGCACCTCCGCCCTCTTCATCTTAAATTAATACATGTAGGGAATTTGAGTCTCGGGTGTGCTACAACGGTTTTACATCTCTGTTGTTCAGAACCACCTGGGACTCAATTTTATTATACACTTTAGACATTCATTCATAAACATCCTCATAAAAGTCACATATAGGGAATGGAATGAGCACTATGGTTATGGGTGGCGGGATGACATCACTGTCGCCCCCTATGCCTATGCTCACTCACAATTATGCATTTAGACAATTAGGGCCTGGGTTAGAGTTGGAGTGGAGGGGAAACTGGTACAATGCCAGCCTTTGCTCCTTCTCTTTCCTTTTTAAGTACACTTTACAACAACACTCACCAACAGCACATTTGGGGACGGGGGTGTGTGTGTCGGGGTCTTGATTTGTTAATTTCAATTTTATTTATTTATGTATTTTTTTAATATATATATATAATTTATTTATTTTTCTCTTACCCCCCTGGTTGCCTGGCGGACATTCTGGGGGTGGGCCGTCAGGGGTTGTCCTGGGATGTGGGGGGGTTCGGGGCCTGGGGGTTCGCCATGGGCGGGGCTGGCAGTGCGCTCCCCCTGGGGCTGCTTGGGCTCGGGTGTCCTGTCCTGTCGGCAGGGCGCGGGTTGGGCCGGATCTTGGATATCTGCTACTCTCCGCCCCAGAATGAATGGGCCTACCTCCTGGGTTTGGATGTGGGCTGCCCCATGTAGGGGGCAGGTTCATGTCTTGGACCTAGGGGGTATAGAGTGTACATCGGGATTATGAATGGAACGTGTTGTTATTGTTTGTCTTTCTGTGAGTGAGGGTGAGGATGAGGGTGGGTCTGAATGAGTGTGTCTGTGTATGAATGTTTAAATGTCAGGCTGGGACTTGGAATGCCCCCTCTCTGATACATCTGAGGCTACTTAGTGTCGCGCTCCTGCCACGTGGCCCCCTGGTGGGTGTTCCTTTGCCTGCGGGCGTGCTTGGGGCCCTCACTATCTGGGGTTGGGCGCTTGGGCGTATGTCGGCTCGGCCTGGTGGCTGCCTGGTGGGGCTCGTGTCCTCTGGTCCTGTCGGGTCTGGGCCTGAGGGGTGGGCGTCCCCGGTGCCCGGGCCTCGGTGACCGGCCCTGGGGCTACGTCGGTGCAGCGGGCTCCGGCGGGGGCCTGTGAATTTGTCGCGGTTGACCCCGGGGGGTCATTGTATGTGGTCGCTGGTGGGGCTCGTCCGGTTCTTCCCCTTGGTCGGATCTGGGGAGTGGGCGAGTGGCTCGTCCTGTTCGGGTGGCCCTGGGGACCTTGGGCTCGGGGTCCTTCCTGGGGTCTTGGGCTTTGATCGCCCCTTCGTCTGCCTCGGGCTTTGGGGGGGCGGATCTCTGATGCTTCACAGTCGCTACTAAATGTTCTATTGGAGGAACCTTATTCACTTATGCATGCTCACAACCACACACAAATGGATGCAGGGATGTATATGTAGATATATGCAGATATGTAGATGGGTATATGAATGAATATAAATGTATATGTATGTATACTGTATATATATTTGTAGGTATGGGTATGTTTATTTATAGAAATCTACTGCAAGGTCATGAATATTATTAGTCTTTATGCATGTATGTTTCGTTGCTATGTTCTGTCATGTGCTTTGCAGGATTGCGGACGTAGGTTGGGTGTGTTTGCCTTGTGCTCTTTTTGTGGATAATTGTTTTTTTTTTGTCTTACTTTCTTTTTCTTTCTCTCTATTAAAAAAATGTATACACACGGTATTGGAGTGAGAGGATGGCTATAAGGTGAGAAGGGAGGCCATCTATAAATGAAAAAAATAAAAAAAAGATTTATCTACCTGGATTATTGAGCATGCATGTGTACATGTCTCCCAAAACACATTTGTGCAAATGGACTGCAGCTTGCTTCAAGGACGTCAACTAAACTATTTTGAACTCTGCAGGGCTGAGAATGTTATAAAAGTCAGCAGCTAACACTGATCCCTGCTCATTTCTTTGATTTGTCTCCATGCACCTACAGTATGTTCATGTATGTTCATGTATGTGCATGTATGTTTATGCATGTTCATGTATCAGAGAGTCAGAGTTTCTTTATTAGTCATACGCACCACATGTGGTATATGTGGTGGAACAAGATTATGTACACAGGGTCCCAGTTACATCCAACAACAAAATGTAAAAGACAAACAATAATAGGATCTAAGATATGAACTAAGAAAAACATCAAATAAATATACACTAAGCACTAACAGCATAAAAACAATAAAACCAATACGCCGAGTATGTTTATGCATGTATGTTCATGCACGTTCATGTATGTTCATGTATGTTTATGTATGTTTATGCATGTATATTCATGTACGTTCATGTTTGATCAAGTGTGTTCATGTATGTTTATGCACGTTCGTGTATGTTCATCAGCTCGAGAGGCTAACATGCTACAGAGCGGACCGTGCTCTCATCGAGGGAGGTAAGACACGCGGAGGGGGGCTCTGTGTTTACATCAACAACGCATGGTGTCTGGATGCTGCTGTGGTCTACAAACACTGCTCAACTTTAGTGGAGTTTATGACTATTAAATGCAGACCGTTCTATTTACCGAGGGAATTTACAGCTGTTATGATCGTTGCTGTATATATTCCTCCAAGCTCCAACAGCAAAGTTAGAGGTGAGGCACTGAATGAACTATATCTGCACATCAGTGAGCAGCAAACAGCACACCCTGATGCTTTTCTCATCATGGCTGGTGATTTCAACCAAGCAGATTTAAAGAGTGTATTTCCAAAAACATACAGAAACATAAACTTCCCAACAAGAGGCAGAAATACACTGGACCAAGTTTACACCACCATGAAAGCAGCTTACAAGGCCCTCCCCCTCCCCAACATCGGTGCTTCTGACCATATCTGTGTTATGCTAAAGCCAGCTTACAGACCACTGGTGAAAGTCACAAAACCAGTTCGCAAGCAGATACGAGTGTGGCCAGAGGGGTCTTCAGAGGCACTCCAGGACTGTTTTGACACCACAGATTGGAGTATGTTCAAAGAAGCTGCTACCACAAACAACAACACATGTCTCCAGGAGTACTCAGACACTGTATGTTCATACATCACCAAGTGCATTGATGATGTAACCAACCTCAAAACCATCACTGTTCGGGCAAATCAGAAGCCATGGCTGACAGCAGAGGTTTACAGACTCCTGAGAGCCAGGAATGCTGCCTTCACAGCAGGAGATCAGGTGGGCCTGAGGACAGCCAGAAACAACCTGGCCCGGGGCATCAGAAAGGCCAAGAAGCAGTATTCCAGGAAAATAGCTCACCGCTTCAAGGACAGCAAGGATACACGGAGTCTGTGGCAGGGAATACAGACCATCACAAACTACAAACCATCCCCACAGACCTGTGACAGCACAACCTCTACGCTGAATGAACTGAATGACTTCTTTGCTCGGTTTGAGGCATGTAACAGCACACCTGCACAAAAACTCACCCCCTCTCCCGATGACCAGGTGCTGGCGCTGTCCTCAGACAGCGTGAGGCGATCATTCATCAAGATCAACGCCCGGAAAGCTTCTGGTCCTGACAACATACCTGGTCGTGTGCTGAAGGACTGTGCAGGAGAACTCGCAGCGGTCTTCACGGACATCTTTAACATCTCGCTGAGTCAGGCCATCGTCCCCACCTGTTTCAAAGCCACCACCATCATCCCTGTCCCAAAGAAGGCAACGCCCTCCTGCCTCAATGACTATCGTCCAGTAGCACTCACCCCCATCCTGATGAAGTGCTTCGAACGGCTAGTCATGAAAAGCATCACATCTGTCCTCCCTGCCTCCCTGGATCCCTTCCAATTTGCATATCGGCCTAATCGCTCAACCGACGATGCCATCTCCTCTGCCCTCCACACAGCTCTCACACATCTGGACACGAAAGACTCCTATGTCAGAATGCTGTTCATCGACTTCAGCTCAGCATTCAACACCATCATCCCCCAACAGCTCATCCTTAAACTGGACAGTCTGGGGCTGAACACCTCAATGTGTAACTGGCTGCTAGACTTCCTGACCGGGAGACCACAGGCAGTACGGGTCGGGAATAACACATCCAGCACCATCACATTGAATACAGGAGCCCCACAAGGATGTGTGCTGAGCCCCCTTCTATTCACCCTGCTAACACACGACTGCACACCATCATACAGCTCCAACCACTTCATCAAGTTTGCGGACGACACAACAGTGGTGGGTCTCATCAGCAACAACGATGAGACGGACTACAGGAACGAGGTGAGCCGCCTGGCCTTGTGGTGCGGACACAACAATCTCACTCTCAACGTGGAGAAGACAAAGGAGATTGTTGTGGACTTCAGGAAGAGGGATGCCCAACATGCCCCTCTGACCATCAACAGCACCACAGTGGAGAGAGTGGACAGCACCAAGTTCCTGGGAGTGCACGTCTCAGAGGACCTGTCCTGGAGCAGGAACACTGCATCACTGGTCAAGAAGGCTCACCAGCGCCTCTACTTTCTCCGCAAGCTGAAAAGGGCTGGAGCTTCAACCCCCATCATGTGCACCTTCTACAGAGGTGCCATAGAAAGTGTCCTGACCAGCTGCATCACTGTGTGGTTTGGTGCATGTACTGCATCCTGCCGCAAGAGCCTCCAGCGCATCGTGAGAGCAGCTGAGAAGATCGTCGGCACCTCCTTCCCCTCACTACAGGACTTACACAGCAACCGCCTCACTCGGAAAGCCCTCTGCATGGCAGGTGATCCCACACACCCACTACACAGCTGCTTCAGCCTGTTGCCTTCAGGGAGGAGACTGAGGAGTCTCCAGGCTCGAACCAGCAGACTGAGAGACAGCTCTGTTCATCAGGCAGTCAGGATGCTAAACTCTCTGCCTGCTCTGCCCTCCCTCCCACTTGTACTGCCTTAATCACAAAAAACTTTCACACACCACCACATAACACAAAGATTGTAACACTGGACTCTGTGTCATCAAAACAAGTTATTCACTCAACTCACAGTTGTGCTCATTCAATTTGCACTACTTCTTATATTCACACTAATGTTTGCATTACATTACTGCCTATAGTCATACTACTGTTTACATTCACTGTTTACATTTATTACTACTGTTTTCATTCAATACTACTGTTTACATTTATTACTACGGTTTACATTTACACTACTTTTTATATCTACACTACTGCTGATATATATACTGTATATATATTTTACTAGCCTTATTGCATATGCCACTTTACCTCTATACCAATATCAACTACCTCATACATATACTGTGTACATAAACTTCATATGCTGCTTTGTCACTCTATTACAAATGTCAATGCCAGAACTTTCATTTTATTTTATAGATATACTTTTTACACTTTTATACTACTATGCAAAAAACTCAGGACAGTATTACACTTTTGTTATTTCATTTTATGCTTATGTTTATTAAATGTTTAGTGTTTTAGTGTTGGTGTAACTTTTCATACTTTCATACTACTACTATGCAAAAACTACTATGCAAAAACTCAGGACAGTATTACACTTTTATTATTTCATTTTATGCTTATGTTTATTAAATGTTTTAGTGTTTTAGTGTTTAAATGTTTACTGTTGCACCGAGGGACAGAGAGAAATGCAATTTCAATCCTGTGTATGTCCTGTACATATTGCAGTGTTGACAATAAAATTGACTTTGACTTTGATATGTTCATGTAGGTTTATGCACGTTCATGTACAAAGTATGTTCATGTATGTAACCTGTTTGATTGCTGTCCTTGCAAGTAAAATACCCATTAAAAAGCATCACCTGCCATAAGTTGTGGTTCTTGTGAGCAAACGTTAGAGAAGGAGAGAATTTCACCAACAGATTTGTACAATTAAAAAAATGTCTATTCCAAATGTTCTTTAAGGAGAGAAACAAACCTGCTACATTTCCAGATTTCTAAAATATTTTGTTTGAGTGCAGTGTACTTTTGTAAGTATGAGAACGAGGGTCTGTTGTGCCTGCAGAGCCATACAGGTGGGACATTGCAGGCCACAGGTTAAAATCTCTACAGATGTTGCTGGTTTCTCTGCACAGGGACTCAACAGAGAACAGAAATGCCAACAAGCATCTCTGACTCATCCACCTATCCTCCCTTTCTTTATCTTTATTTTTTCTATTTTGCTTGTTTGTGTTGGGGGGGATGGGTGAGGGGTGGGTTGTCTCGCCTCTGTCTGCAGATATTCCTGGAAACTTGTACAATTTTTACTCAGTTATAAAGTAAAAGGTCATATACAGCAAGTTACATATCCTCGGACTTGTGACCTCTAAGATACATTTCAAATATTTTCTTTTGTTTGCAGACATGTTGAGATTTCTGAGCTGGCCTGCCAATCAGATAAATGTATTATTTATTCCATGTTATCTAAAGTAAATGCAAGTAAATATTCCAACATTTCTTTTTGTCTTTGTCTATCTATATCCACAGTAGCCTCTGGAGAGCGCTCAACAGGGAGAAAGCTCTCATCTCCACCTCCCCACCAGACCTCTTCACTGCCTGTTGTCTAAGCATTGTTTCTCTGTCCTCACACCTCATTACATTTTCACCACCCACTCATTCCTTCCTTCTTGACATTCACTGGCAATCCTGCGAGATAATATACCGTACTTCGATTTCACGTGTGCATTCCCAGTCACAACAGATTAATTATACATATACACACATGAAGCCAAGAACCAGGCATCTTCTGCTGATGTTTCACACAAAGATACTACCCCAAGGAGTGGAAGCATTACGATGCGGTCATTTAACAAATGCTTTTATCTAAAGTGAGGAGTAATGCATGCTGTATTTTTAGCCAAGACCTAAAGGGGCTTTTTGCAGATTGTTGGGACTACAGGAGCAACATGCAGTTTGCACTGCAGCAAGTTGAATTGTTGCCTGCCTGGTGTGTTGTTTGTACATAGCCATAGTCCATATGTAGGGCACATATACATAGCTGGTGGAAACAGTGTTCTGTTCCATGTCATAATCTGTTGGGGATAAAAATACCCAAGCATGTCCAAGACCTCCGAACACTCTGGAGTGTTTGCAGAAGCCATCCCTGAGAGGGAACGGTAAACACAGTGCCTCTTGTCACTGCTCCCTAAATGCCTACCCTCTTTTCCGCTACACGTTTCTCTCTGGAGCTTCCTGCTCTCCTGCTTTTATCAACCTGAATCTTTTTTTTCTTGTCAGAGTCCGCCCTCGCTCCATCACTTTTTAATAACCCTCCTGTCTTTAATGAGTTCTGCTATGTACACAGGGGGCAGCAGCTAGGGACCAATTTGTGATTTCACATTGAATCAGATCAGAGAAATCTAGGAAAAGAAAAGGACACCCCCACCCTAAAATAAATAAAAGTAAAGACATAAAACAACACACACACACACACACACACACACAGCCTTGTTACTGTTACATTGTGGGGCCCCAAGACCGGGCCATGCATTGTGGGAACCACCCTTTCTAGAGGTTCTACAGGCCTGAAAAAAATCAGGCAAAGTATGTGAGTGGCAAGGAACAAACACCCATCTTCAAATATTCAAAATAATCAAGTTTAGTTTTCTGACATGACTAGAACACGCTTCTTGGGGACTTTTTCTAACATTTAGTACTTACTAGGGACCTTTCTGACATTTAGTACTTAATGGGGACCAAGTAAGCACACAAACCAGTTTTTCTATCTTTCACAGGACCACTAATACACTTTCAGGTTTACCAAGCTTACATAGCCCAAAGTACTTAAAAGTGAATAAATGCAAGCAGAAAAAAATGCATCCTTTTGTAAGGTTCACCCCCACACTTCTTAGTTATAAGGAATTATTTTAGCAAGGATCACTTTATTTTTGGTAATATCTTCATACAAAAATGAATGGACAAAACACACAATAAGATGGTCGTACTCAATGAATTCATCACAAATAAACAAATCATTTATTTAATGAATCAAATAAATCACTAATGTACAGCTTATTGTGAGATTAATTTCCTATAAAAAGTTTAACAAACTATTAGGTTTAGATGTTAATAAACCATTTGTTTGTTGCACTTTTTTAAGTTTTGGCAGAGCATAATTTAAAAGGGAAGAAAGGAGGAAGAGTGGTCAGTTATTTTAACTTTAACCTTTAAAGAATGTGGATTTTAACCAGAAAGAGCAGACGTCTCAACGAATTCAGCAAAGACCTCAGGTATGCTCAGTAACAACAGCCATTACCTTGACCGGGTTAGTCTCACCCACCACGGCTCAAGTCGGAGGAAAGATCGTCCAATTTGGTGAAGAACTTCTCGGAACCTCATCCACTTGGAGACTTTCGAGGCATTTTAAGTTACTCCTCCAGCGTCTTCTCTGGGCTGCTGCTAATTGAAGATCAGAGATGAGGTTTTTCAGTATCCATCTCAAAAATAGAAAGCCTCCGCTCGGAAGTTTCAAAACAAAAGTTTCTCTGTGAGGAACTTTGGTAAGCAAAAATAAACAAGACCGAGTGTTGGTCTGGTCTGAGAGGTTCCCTGTGGTTAATGGATAATGAATAAAAGATTATTTTGTTTATTATCAGAGTAATAAGAAAATGTCTCTTTACTGTTTAAGAAAACCTGTTATGACTTTAAATGAACTGAGTTCAGTCTCTCTGAAGGAGGCCTTCTGAGAGTAAGGTCAAAGACAGGTGGAACTGTTTATTCCACCCCTAGGTGACCACTACATTTTTAAATCCTTATTAGAAATAGAAACTTTTTTTTTACATCTTTATATGAAATTAAGAACCAAGGCATATTTATCTAACAAAAACATTTATTTTGTTATTAACTTAAACTCCAATAAACATTTTCTGTTTAGATGAAACATATTTTCACAAAACTGACTATACAGAAGTTTTGTTTTCCTCACAAATTTCTCAAACTCGGGTCTAAACTTAAAATCCTGTTTTTAAAATGTTCAAAGCTCACAAAATGTTAAAGTTTCATTGAAAAGCAAAATGGTTCTAAAATGGAAAACATTTTGAGCAGATCAGAAAAGAACAAAAGCATCAAACCCCCCACTTGCACTTCTTTTTTAAACTAAAACACTTAAGATTTTACAAAACTGTTGTTAGTTGAAATAGTTTGTTTTCAAAACTTAGAAAAGATGGAAAAAAGAAAATGAAAAACTTGTCCGAGACAAGCAACTGTCCAAGTTGAATGGCATATTAAACTTTGTTTTTAAGAGATGTAATCCGATTCTTGATATAGAATTTTATGGCCAGCCAATCCCTGTTTTTAAGTGCCGTTTTTTCTTTTTGAAGACACTTATCACAGTCAATTTTTCTTGGAACACAACAGGTGGTTATGAAGGACATCATGTGTTTCTCTACAGCTGCAATTTCTTCTTTCTCCCACATCTTTCTCTTGAATGGTCTGCGACCTGCAATTGGAAAAAAGAAAAATCCCCATTGTTTTTTAATATTTTACTTAAAGAAAACAGGATTTTACATACTTTAGCACATGCTGATTTGTACTGGCTTGGGATAGGCATTGTCATGACCTTAAATGATAAGCATTCAGGGTGTATTTTTCAGTGTTAGACTTCAAATTTGAGTGTCGAGAATGTCAAAAAGAATTTTAACAAG
>JBBPBX010033470.1:0-27456 GCA_038048925.1 Garcialebias charrua
ATTGAACGCCTTTTTTGATTACCTCATACATATACTGTGTACATTAACTTATATGCTGCTGTGCCACTCTTTGCAAATGTCAACGCTAGAAACTTCAGTTTATTTTATAGATTTACGTTTTTATACTTTTCATACTACTATGCAAAAACTCAGGACAGTATTACACTTTTATTATTTCATTTTATGCTTATGTTCATTGGGTGTTTGGTGTTTTAGGGGTGTTTGGTGTTTCAGTGTTGGTGTAAATTTTCATACTTTTATACTATTATGAAAAAAACTCAGGACAGTGTTACACTTTTTTACTATTTTATGCTTATGTGTATTAAATGTTTTAGTGTTTAGTGTTTAGATGGTTACTGTTGCACCGAGGGACTGAGAGAAACGCAATTTCAATCCTGTGTCCTGTACATATTGCAGTTCTGACAATAAAGTTGACTTTGACTTTGACTTTGACTAAAAGGCAAAAACTCATGGTTTCCTCTTTGAGGAACCCTTAAAGTCATCTGGAAAAATGTGCAGCAAGCAGAGTCTACTGTCCATTGGCACATCTTGTTCAATCAAGCGAGAAATAAGCCCAGTGACCTCTTTCCAAAATGCATTGCCACATACAATGGAAAAGAGTACTTTTAGGGCAGATAAAGAAGTGAGAGGCGTAGTCTGGGGCGTTTATTATTCCATATAAATTTAGTGAAGGTTTGATCCAAAGAGGAAAAAAAGGAAGCTGCAACATATAAAGGAATGGACTGGAAAAGGTATAGAAATTTTGGGAGAATAGACATTTTAATAATATTAATTCGGCCTATCATTGAAATTGGCATCTCTCCCCATTTTTCTAGGGATCCTGATATTTTTTGCACTAAAGGATCATAATTAATAGAAACTATTTTCTCTATATCTGGCACAATCCTAACTCCTAAGTATGTGAATCCTTCATATGTACATGTGAACTGTGTTTGTATTGGAGGGTTATTTCTGTTCAGCAATAATAAAGAGCTTTTTTTAAATTAATTTTAAATCTTGAGAACTCCCCGAATTCTCTCAGAATTTTATTCACTGCCTGAGTCGACTTCTCTAGCTTAGTTATAAGCAAAACAATGTCATCTGCAAAAAGGGATATTCGATGTTCTACCTCTCCTACTTCAATCCCAGTGATTTCAGGGGACTTACGTATTGTCATTTTTAGTGGTTCAATGGCAAACAAGAAAAGAAGGAGGGACAACGGGCATCCCTGTCATGTCAATCTGCAGAGATGTATACTCCTTGATAACTGACTGTTAGTTACCACTTTAGCTATTGGTTCTGTATACAATGGTTTAATCCACTTTAAGTATTTTTCTTCTAGGACGAATCTCTGAAGAATATCAAAGAGGTAATCCCATTCAATCCTATCAAAAGCTTTTTCTGCATCTAATGACAGAAAAGCGTGGTCCATAGCAAACTTCTTTTCATATAGTATATTAAGTAATCGACGAGTATTGTGGAAAGCTTGGCGCCCAATAACGAATCCATTTTGAGCATTTGAGATTTGATTAGGGATATGTTTCTCAATCCTTCGAGCCAAAACTTTGCACAGAATTTTTGTGTCACGTGACATTAGGAAATGGGTCTATATGAGCCCATGTCCGTTGGAGATTTACCTGGCTTTAACAGAAGAGAAATGGTTGCCAATCGTAATGATGGGGGCAGCGGGGCGGACTGGAGACATGTCCAGGTGTTTCTGTGATGGACTGGAGACATGTCCAGGTGTCACTGTGATGGACTGGAGACCTGTCCAGGGTGTCTCTGTGATGGACTGGAGACCTGTCCAGGGTGTCTCTGTGATGGACTGGAGACCTGTCCAGGTGTCACTGTGATGGACTGGAAACCTGTCCAGGTGTGCCTGTGATGGACTGGAGACCTGGAAACCTGAAAACACAAACTGATATTTTTATTAAAACAGCTATGGAAATTTATGTTTTTTGACGGTATTTGATATAAATTTAATTTTAAATTTAATGATTGACATATAAACATTTTATTTTATTTTTAGTGAACATTTAGTGCATGTAAACATGCACATTTCAACTGGAAATATGAATGATGTTTTTCAGAACGTATGTTAGAATAAACATTAAAATATTTAACAGATATTTTAAAAGGGACTAATTTTTTAAACTATAAATTAATGTTGAATAATTATTAGAAACATTAACTAATATATTACCATTTCAGTGCTGTGGAAACGATTTAGATGTTGTAGAATTCCTTCTGCCTCGTCAACCTGCAGCTCCTGTAAGTCATCACACAGCTGCTCACTTCCTGAAGTGAAAAGTCTACAAAAAACAGCATCAGGAGAAAAAAAATTATAACCTGCTGTTTCTGGTTGATCACTCGAAATAAATTTGGCTTCTCTGAAGACAAACCGCTAAAATCTAAAGTTTTAAATGGCTAAATTGGACGGATGCGTTTGTATCTTCCTCCATTGTATTCAATGTGCGCGTTCGAGCTGAGTCTACATCTGACGTCACAATCACGCGACGGGAAAATCCGGATTTACCATGTAAAAAAACGGCGCTAATTTTAAACTATTTTTGAGAGGAATTTTCATTCATTTAACATTGTTTTGGCAAAAACGATCAGAGTTCAATCTTAAAATATATATATGTTGTGCCATTTCATGGAAAGTTCTAATCCCTGACTCTAGATCCTGTTTTGTTATTTAAAATGATATTGTGTTTAAACACGATCTGGTTGTTTCCAGTAGAAAATGCAGTTTTAGTTACATGCCTACAACTCCCAACATTCACGCACCCACCCATTATAGAACACAAGATGGCGAGAAATTATTGGTTGAGAGCTGGGTCACATGATTGAGTAGGGCATCCCATTCGTTGATGGTGGTTGTAACTCCTGGGAGTTGTGGCCGAGCTCTGAAAAAGATGGGTTTCCATTTTACACTAGGGGCCATTGTTTGTGACTGCAAGTTAAGGTGGTAATGTCCCAGGGCTGGTGGTCTTGTACTTTATATGTGAGTAAAATAAACCTTCTGAAATGGATGGTGAGTGCTCCTCCTCTCCCTGCTTCAGATATAGAACATAATTTAACAGTACCCTTGGCTCAAAACACACAACCCCAAGATAAACTGCGAACCTGGACGACTGTTGGACAAGTTGGAGCGACAAATGTTTAAAACATTGCCTACGTTCTGCTATCACCACCCAATCAAGACCTGAATCACCCAAAGAGGAAATTGACCTCACCACTATTCCCTCGGTCTACCAGGACCTCACCTCTGTGTTTAGTAGATTGAGGGCTTTGTCACTTCCCCCTCATTGACCGTACAAATGTTCTATCTTTCTGTTCCCAGGTGCTCCTTTACCCAAAAGCCAATGCTACAATCTCTCTGGCCCCGAAAGAGAGAGTATGGAGAAATACATTAATGAATCACTGGATTCAGGTATCAATCCCCCCCTCCACTTCACCAGTAGGATCAGGATTCTTCTTTGTAACAAAGAAAGACAAAACTCTTCAGCCCGGCATTGATTACCGTGGTTTGAATAACATAACTATTAAAAACAAATACCTTCTTCCGCTGACTGATTCTATTCATGAGCAACTTCAATCTGCCACCACTTTTTTCTAAGCTTGACCTAAGGAACTCTTACCCCTTGGTTCGAATAAAAGAAGGGGATGAGTGGAAAACAGCGTTCAGGACCCCACTTGGAGTATATTGTGATGTCTTTTGGTTTGACTAATGCCCCAGCTGTATTCCAAGCCCTAGTTAATGATGTTGTAGTGGACCTACCCATGGTCAACTGAGTTGTTTTGAACTCAGTTATGCTTTTTACTGACCCTCTCAGTAAACAGACATTTAAAACAATTCATTCCATTGGTTTGAATTCTCACTCTCAACGTGGAGAAGACAAAGGAGATTGTCGTGGACTTCAGGAAGAGGGATGCACAACATGCCCCTCTGACCATCAACAGCACCGCAGTGGAGAGAGTGGACAGCACCAAGTTCCTGGGAGTGCACGTCTCAAAGGACCTGTCCTGGAGCAGGAACACTGCAGCACTGGCGAAGAAGGCTCACCAGCGCCTCTACTTTCTCCGCAAGCTGAAAAGGGCTGGAGCTTCAACCTCCATCATGTGCACCTTCTACAGAGGTGCCATAGAAAGTGTCCTGACCAGCTGCATCACTGTGTGGTTTGGTGCATGCACTGCATCCTGCCGCAAGAGCCTCCAGCGCATCGTGAAAGCAGCTGAGAAGATCGTCGGCACCTCCTTGCCCTCACTGCAGGACTTACACAGCAAACGCCTCACTCGGAAAGCCCACCGCATGGCAGGTGATCCCACACACCCACTACACAGCCGCTTTAGACTGCTGCCATCAGGGAGGAGACTGAGGAGTCTCCAGGCTCGAACCAGCAGACTGAGAGACAGCTCTGTTCATCAGGCAGTCAGAATGCTAAACACTCTGCCTGCTCTGCCTCCCCTCCCATTTGAACTGCCTTAACACAAAAAACTTTCTCACACATTACCACTCAACACAAAGTTTTTAACACTGGACTCTGTGTCATCAAACGGGTTATTCACTAAACTCTCGGTCATGTGTTCATTCAGTTTGCACTACTTCTCATATTTGCACTAATGTTTGTATTACATTACTGCCTATAGTCATACTACTGTTTACATTCACTGTTTACATTTATTAATACTGTTTACATTTATTACTACTGCTTTACATTTATTACTACTGTTTACATTTACACTACTTTTATCTACACTACTGCAGATACATATACAGCATTCTCTGACTAGCCTTATCTAAGGATGCCAAATGTGCCTTATGTGCCTCACTGCATATGCCACTTTGCCTCTATACCAACATCAACTACCTCATACATATACTGTGTACATTAACTTATATGCTGCTGTGCCACTCTTTGCAAATGTCAACGCTAGAAACTTCAGTTTATTTTATAGATTTACGTTTTTATACTTTTCATACTACTATGCAAAAACTCAGGACAGTATTACACTTTTATTATTTCATTTTATGCTTATGTTCATTGGGTGTTTGGTGTTTTAGGGGTGTTTGGTGTTTCAGTGTTGGTGTAAATTTTCATACTTTTATACTATTATGAAAAAACTCAGGACAGTGTTACACTTTTTTACTATTTTATGCTTATGTGTATTAAATGTTTTAGTGTTTAGTGTTTAGATGGTTACTGTTGCACCGAGGGACTGAGAGAAACGCAATTTCGGTCCGGTGTATGTCCAGTACATAATGCAGTTCTGACAATAAAGTTGACTTTGACTTTGAATCAAAGGACAGATTCACTCACAAAGAGACTATTTCTACTCTTTTAATTTTGTCCTAACACAAATATAATCAAAGCATTCACCTGTGTTATTCATGAGCAACGTTGTACTTTACAATATGTTTTATGCCAGCCAGCCATCCTGTGACTTCCCGTATTGACTACTGCAACTCCCTTCTCTACGGCCTCCCCAACAAATCTCTCCACAAGTTACAGATGGTCCAGAACTCAGCTGCCCGTGTCATCACTCAAACCTCCTACTATAACCACATCACTCCTGTCCTGCAGCAGCTCCACTGGCTCCCGGTTAAATCACGCATCATCTTCAAAATTCTACTCCTCACGTTCAAATCTATCCACAACCTTGCCCCTCCTTATCTATCTGACCTCCTGCAAATCTCCATCCCATCACGCTCTCTCAGATCCTCCTCTTCACTACATCTCCATGTACCCTCTGCCCGCCTCTCCACCATGGGGAGCAGGGCCTTCACCTGCTCTGCCCCTCACCTCTGGAACGCCCTACCGCCAGACCTTCAAAACACCACCTCCCTTTCTCTGTTCAAGACTGCCTTGAAAACCCATCTCCTTAGACTAGCTTATCACTAACTTTACTATTTTTATCTTCCATTTTATATCCTTTATGTATTTTATATTTCAATTTGTCGCTGATAATGTTTGCTCTGTATTACACTGTGTTGGTTTGTTAAGTGTCCTTGGGTGTCCTGAAAGGCGCTTTTAAATAAAATGATTATTATTATTATTATTATGATCACCAGGGGCGGCCGCCACTAGAGGGTGCTAGGGGCGCCGTCCCTCTGGAACCTCTGCAGCTCTTCAACGTTTGAAGACTTAATTTTTTTTTCTGAAATAATAAAATAAAAAAATTTGGAAATGTATGCATATATGTTTTTAGTTATGTAGGATAAATATTTTATGAGTAATGATGAGTTATATTGTTTGTTTCAAAAAACGTTTTCTGATTGTGATGTACTTCCGGTCCTCCGTGGGCGCCGGCAGCTTATCCATTGACTCTCGTCATCAGTAGCGCATGCACAGTTATGTCCCGTCTTTACTGAACTATTGGAGTCTTCAGGGCGCAGTTTTCGCCGCCCTCGAGCCTGGACTCATCTAACGTGAACGTTGCGTATCGACAGCGTGTTTCCGGTAGTTTTTTTTTTTCTGGAAAAATCAGCCATACAGTGACAAGCAGGCTGGCTACAGGTACGTTTTGAATCATGAAAGCCCTTTATCTAATGTCTATTTGCATTTCTGACTTATATGCCTCTCAATTTTTATATGGTTGTTTGTGAAAAAAGCCTATCAGATCAGCTGACTGTTTATTCTGGTGAATTTGTTTGTGGAGCTAACATGCTAATGCTAGTCTTTATCTAATGCTTATATTATTATATTATCATTCCTGACTGATATGCCTCTCAACTAGATGTTACAAAAGTGTTTTCTAAACGTTGTGTGTTTAACAAAGGCTTTATTCTTACATATTATTATTCAATTATTGTTGGATTTTGAGCAAATTTAATCTTTGCTACTTAAAACTCATTAAAAAGAAATCGGTCCTGCATAAAAATGCTCTGATGCCACATTCAGTAATTATCTAAAACCAGAAAGTTCTTCAGACTCAAAAGAGGGAAATGCACAGCAAGTGCACCTTGAAGTCTTGTCTGATCATTATTCCAAAGAACATCACTTTTGAAAATCTACTTAGGAATTACTCTGTTTTGAAGCGTTATTTTAATATTTTGATTATCAGATGTTTGTGTGTTAATATAATGATTGTCAGTTGTTTATGTGTTAATGTTATGACTATCAGATGTTCATGTGTTGTGTTAATATTATGATTATCAGATGTTCATGTTTTTAACTCAAGCTTGTGTACAAAAGTTGAGCTGAAGTCAAACCTGTTAACTTAAATATCAGACAATATAAACTTTTATATTCAACAGATGTCTGCTATATCAATCAATCACCTTTATTTTTCCAGGTAGAGTCCGTTGACATCGAGATCTCTTTTTCAAGGGTGACCTGGTCAAGTGGTCAGCAGCACACGTCACATGGTAATTGACAATAAGCATTTGCATTTACCAAAAAAGATGGTTTTATGAACCTGTTTGTAGCAGCCCTTAAACATTTTTCTTCCACTGTACAGGAGGACATGGCAGGAGGTGATGATGAGGGGATCCTCTGGTCCAGCCTGGATGTTTCTGAGAAGTGGAGAGATGCCACCGCTACAACCCACACATAATACCCAAATAATAATACAATAGCAGTGAGGCTAGAAGCAGCTCTGTTCAACCAGTTACCTTTCTCTGACTGAATAATTTTTAAAATCAAAAAAGGTGTTCAATACAGAAACAACTGACTTTATTTGTAGCAGACAAAGTCCAGTTGTTTCTGTACAGTAACACCTTTTTTTGATTTTATCATGTCCTGGATGACTGAGAATCTTCACCAGCAAACATTTTTAAATCTACAAGTAAGAGCAGTCGAGAAAGCTGTGATTTAAAATCAGAAGATGTTGTAAACAGTGTTTAAATCTTGTGTGTCATTTAGCTCAAGTGTTATACGTTTTATACAGTAATGTAACATGGTCATCAAATTTGTGTTTACTAAAATGGTTAAAATAAAACTGGACTCTCTGAGCCTGTCTTACATCAAAATACACATTTTTGGGGGTGATAATACATCAATTAGAAGACAAAGTCAGAATGTGTTGAACATTTTATTTTCTTACAAGATTTGGTTCACACAACCAGTTTACATTGGTGCTATTCACAGCGTCAAGTCACAACAGAAGTAGTGTCAGGGCACTGAACAGAAACAATAAAATATAAAAACAATAAGTTAACAGAAACTTTCATATAAAAATAATAAGTTAACAGAAACTTTCATATAAAAATAATAACACTTATTTATCTGAGGGGACTACTTTGAGTTTAACTCCATCATGTTATAAAAGAGCTACAGTAGTTAGCCAGAGTTCTTTCAGGATGAAATAATTTAAACTTCTGTTTGAATTTTAATTCTATGAACTTTTTCCTTTTTGTTAAATTTACTATGAATTTAGTATGTGTGTTGTGGACAGACAGTGTCTCCTGCAGTGGAGAACATGTTTGCTGGGTGTGGGAGAAGATTGAACACAAATATGAGTATGTAACATTAGATCTGACAGCAAAGGATAAGTCTTGTGTTGGTTCCACAGCAGCAGGGTCCTCAGCTCAGACAGAAAACATCTGGTGGAATGTCCTGTCCATCTGCAGCCCTCTCTCCACTTGTTTCTTCATGGACATTATGTTCTGTGAGTCTTCCTCAGCAAAATCTCCTCCTAGACAGATTGTTCCTCCCCCCCCCGCCCCTTTTATAGATGGCCTCCCTTCTCACCTTACAGCTATCCTCTCACACCAATATGAATTTTTTTTATTAACAGGTTTATAATAAAGAAACGTTTATTATCCTTTCTATGGAATTTATAGAAACAAAATAAAACATTTTCCTAGCATAATGAAAAATTCTATGTCATTAATAAACCTGCTAAACTCAGACCAGAACCTATGTGCAAAGGGACAGAGCCAAAAGAGATGTGTCACAGTTTCTGGATGGCCCTCACAGAAGCTGCAACTAGTGTTTATGTCTCTTTTAAATTTTACCATATAGTGCTTAGCAGGGTAAATTTTATGGAGAATTTTAAATGACACTTCCTTCAACTTGTTTACAATTAAATATTGATGGGGGATCATCCAAACTGTTTTCCACTGAATATCTTGGACATAACGGCTCCAGTAAAATGTTAAAGATGGACGAGAAACAGTACATTAATTTCTTGGAACAACCTGTGTATTCCCTTATTGCTCTTCCCAGTCTCCTCTGAAAAACAGATTTTCCCCACAGATGATTCAGTTGGATCAGGGACAGTGAGTGGAACAGACAGAGTATCATTTGTGTTTTTAAACAACATTAAGGTGCCCAAAGGTATAGCATTAACCACCATGGAGAATTCCTGGAGACTAACTGGAAAATTATATATTGAGCAGAATTCATTGTAATTGATTAATTGTCCTTCCTTATTAATCAACTGAGCCACCCATAGGATCCCATTCTGAACCCAAGTTTCAAGATATAGTGATTTTATTTTTTTGAATAAAATATCTCTGTTGTTCCAGATTAGGTATTTGTGAGGTGAGAAGTTATGTTTATATATGAGCATCCACGCCAAGAGCACCTGCTTATGGAAAGATGAAAGTTTTACAGAAAGTTTCTCAACATTGTAGTTACAATTTAAAATGAGGTTAAAGCCACCACAGCATGAACAGCACATACTGAAATGAATGTGCGACCTCGACGTCGTGGAATAAAATTGAGGTCTCTTGTAAATGAGTCCTCGAGGCTCGAGATTAACCTGCCTACATAAAGGTTGAATGAATGAACAACAACAACAACAACAACAACAACAACAACAACAACAACAACTATATTCTTCAAATAAATAATTTACAGTATATATAATTTGTAAAAAAAAATAACAATAATTGAGGAAATGAATTAAAATGTTATTAAAAAAACAACATTCTTAATAAATAAATTGTCTGACTGCACTTTTATAGTCCTATATTCATTCATTCAACCTTTATTTATACAGGCTAGCCTCGTTGAGTCACGGGGACTCATTTACAAGAGGGACCTGTCTCACTCACACCAAACAACCATCCACTCTCACACTCACACCTAGGGTCAATTTAGAGTCACCAATCAGCCTAACAAGCATGTTTTTTGGTCTGTGGGAGGAAACCGGAGTACCCGGAGGAAACCCACGCATGCACGGGGAGAACATGCAAACTCCACCCAGAAAGGCCCCGGACCGGGATTTGAACCGGCAACCTTCTCGCTATATAGATTAACTCGATGAACTGGTCTATATGACCTCCAAGTCTGACGTTCATACAACATACAAAATGCAGTCTTGGTTAGACTTTCAAAAGTAGACCTTGTTTGCACGTCGGGGAGACGTCCAGAATTGGACTCTCAAACGACGGACAAGTCTGTTTAGTAATTTGTAAAAAAAAAAAAAAAAGAATTGAGGAAATGCATTAAAATGTTATTAAAAAACAACATTCTTAATAAATCAATTGTCTAACTGCAAATTTATAGTCCTAAAAGTTTAACTCTGTGAACCTGGTTTATATGACCTCCAAGTCTGACGTTCATACAACGTAAAAATGCGGTCATGGTTAGACGTCCAGAAGTAGACCTTGTTTGCACGTCGGGGAGACGTCTAGAATTCTCAAACGACGGGCAAGTCTAATTTGTAAAAAAAGAAAAAAGAATTGAGGAAATGCATTAAAATGTTATTAAAAAACAACATTCTTAATAAATCAATTGTCTAACTGCAAATTTATAGTCCTAAAAGTTTAACTCTGTGAACCTGGTTTATATGACCTCCAAGTCTGACGTTCATACAACGTAAAAATGCGGTCATGGTTAGACGTCCAGAAGTAGACCTTGTTTGCACGTCGGGGAGACGTCTAGAATTCTCAAACGACGGGCAAGTCTAATTTGTAAAAAAAGAAAAAAGAATTGAGGAAATGCATTAAAATGTTATTAAAAAACAACATTCTTAATAAATCAATTGTCTAACTGCAAATTTATAGTCCTAAAAGTTTAACTCTGTGAACCTGGTCTATCAGATGATCCGTACCTCGCTCTGCTTGCCTACAGGGTTACCCCACTCCAAAACGGATACAGTCCAGCGCAACTCCTTATGGGAAGGAGGCTCCGCACCACTGTGCCTATTTTCCCCGCATTGCTAAATCCTGCTCTTCCTGAGGGAGATGCTGTTTCACAGAAGGAAGAGGAGAGAAGGACAAAAGATGCTCAACGTTATGATCAGCGACACCGGGCACAGAATCTTAACAGACTGGCAACTGGACAGAATGTGTGGGTGGCAGACCAAAAGGCAGCTGGTACTGTCATTGGCAGTCACACTACACCCCGCTCATATCTGGTGGAGGGATCTCACGGGATTATAAGGAGAAACCGGCGTCATCTTGTGGCCATGCAGCCTTTGCCGGAGCAGAGCACCTGCGGTGCAGCTGAACATGATCCGGGGAGTCCAAAACAACCTGCTGCAGCATCACCTGCAGCATCACCACATCTGAAGGTTCCAGAAACACCATCCACTCCTTTCAGAACCAGGTCTGGGAGAGCGGTGGTAAAACCAACCAGATTAGACTTGTAAATTTTGCAGAGTGTGCAGGACTCAAAGTAAAAAAAAAAAGAAAGTGTTTGTTACTTTAAATGAATATGCTGTGTTCATTATTGTTTTTTTGCACTGTTTAAATGTAAATGTGCAAGCCTCAGAGTTTAGAGTTAGTACAGACAGCACAGACTTTATTTTCTGACATTCTATTGAAAATTTAGTGTTATAAGCTAAGAGTAATTGATGTGTGTCTGTTGTGTGTGTGAGCATGGTTTGAGGTAAAGATAGGAGCAGACCTTCCAGCCACAGGGGCAGAATAATCCCCTAAGGTTCTGCATGATCAATGGCAGTCTACCCATTGATTCTAGAAAGGGGAGCTGTGGTGTAACTGTATGTTTAATACAGGGACGCACGAGTGTGACGTCATCAGACAGGGACATGAACGTGGAGGTTTTCGTTTCATGGTGTTAAAGAATAAAGCCACGTTAAGCTAGCAGTCGGACTCACGTGTATAATTTAATAACACAACATATATATAGGTGATATAGGTGATCTTTCACCTATAGAGAACATTTGGTGCATCATAAAGAGGAAGGTGCGACAAAGAAGGCCCAAGACGATTGAACAGTTAGAGGCCGGTATTAGACATGAATGGGAGAGTATTCCTATATCAAAATTTGAGAAACTGGTCTCCTCTGTCCCCAGATGTCGGTTGAGTGTTGTAAGAAGAAGGGGGGATGCCACTAAGTGGTAAAAATGGACTTGTCCCAACTTTTTTGGGATTTGTTGACGCCATGAAATTTTGAAACAACATATTTTTTCCCTTAAAATGATACATTCTCTCAGTTTCAACTTTTGATCTGTGATTTGTGTTCTATTCTGAATAAAATATTAGATGTTAGCACCTCCACATCATTGCATTCAGTTTTTAGTCACAATTTGTTTAGTGTCCCAACTTTTTTGGAATCTGCATTGTATGATCTGACCTCCTTTCAAGCTGATGTTCACAGCTAAAGCCTCAAACTGGTTTGCGATTGTTTTTTTTAGACGTAATCCTGGTAGCCAAAGATTCTCTGATGTAAATAGCGACTCCACCTCCCCTTTTATTACGATCACAATGATAGATCTTAAATTCATTGATTACCAGGTCATTTTTTAGAACAGATTTGTTGAGTCAAGTTTCAAAGATAATGATCACATCTGCCCAAGAAGAACTGATTAGGATTTTCAATTCATTGTTTTTTTAAAAGGCTACAAGCGTTTACATGCAGGAAACGGAGACCTGAATTATTTTTAAACTCATTGGGTGTACTGTAGTTAGTGGGGGGACCTGGGTTGGACTGAATCCCTGAGATCAATAACAACATTAATATCAGACATTTACTTGACTTCTTTGTCACTGATGTGTAATTACAGGAGTTAACAATGTGACATTTTACCCCCATAATTGAACCATGTGAAACATTAATGAAGACACGATCATTCAGAACCCAAAAACAGTGAAAGTTACAGTGATGGGCAGATCCAGATGTGTTAAGATTCAGTGATTCCAGGTAGTCTGAGATCTGAAAATAATGACAGTAATATGAATGGTGCAGAAAATTATCAGACCATAAGGCATCACAAATTAAATGGGCAAACAAATCCATTGTGGAGGCCCAACTGTAGCTTGTATTGGCCCAACTGTTGTTTGTGTTGGGCCGAGGAGGGCACCAGCCCTCCTGTGAAGATGAATTAATGTGGCCATGGCTGGGCCCAGAATCAACAGGTAGAAACAGATAATTTGCAACAAATAGAGTGAGCTGCCAGAAAGTCTTCCTGAAATTAAAGGCATGATCCTAGCCTGTTTCAGGTCAGCAGGGAGTAACAGCGTGATCCGGAATAAAAAGTTATTATTATTAAGTTATTATTATCCAGGACTGATGAAAACCGATGAAAACTCCGGCCGGAGTCCTCACGTGCACAAACAGCGCACAAACAGTAGCTCCTCCACGCTTCACGGGAGTGTCATACTACATGCTGGTTCCACAATTGAGCTTGCTGTCTCTCCTTCACTTCATGCTGCTCCTGGTCCTCCGAGAGAGAGGCCAACCCCGGCTGAAGAACAATGAGACTGACCGGGGAGGATGGTGAGGTCACTGGTCCGATTATGCTTCTACTCGGTGCTCCTGTGCTCGTTGACGTCACTGGTCTGGTCCAGCTGCTGCTCGGTGCTCCTGTGTTCAGCAGCACATGAGGCCAAATCCGTTTAAAAAACAGATAGGCTGAGATCCGGTGTTCTCACCCGGTCCTGCTCCAATCAGATCAGCGGCACTTCAAAGCAGTCGCGTGTCCCTCCAGCTGAGCACAGCGCAGTTCCCACCGCATTCCCACGGAGGTGAACAGTCCTTCTTTTTTGGGTAACGGGTCACTCAGAGGCTGAGAACGGCTTTAATGTAAACAAAGTCCCCCACTTTGGCCAGGTACTTCCCTCCATGCCACAAGGTCAATTCAGACAAAAGGCAGCGGAAAAACCAGCAAAATTCCTTCAGTGAGGTTCTTGTTTGAACCAGGTAGTTGAACCACAGTTTCAGATGAGAAATTCAGCTGGGGTCCAGAAAGGGAGGAGGGAAAAAAAACACAGAGGCTTCGTGGAGCAGCAGTTCCCCAGCTCGAGGGCTTACCTGGCCGGTAGGATGCGCTCAGAATGACCGGTGGGTTTTCAACGGCCGGTCCTGGACCGAAATAATTTTTTTGGACGGTCCCGTGCGGCTCTCTGAGTCACTGAACACCGAATTTGGTATGAAGATGGACCAACTTTAGTCCAATTCAAAAAATGGGTCAGTTTTATGGTAAAAGACTACAGAGAGCCAGAAGGAGAAGCATCCATCATCTCACCAGAACCGGAAGAGACATGGGCAACAGAGGCAACTGGCAATAGAGGAGTGGCGTCACTGGCTTGAGGGCACGGAGATACCTTTTCTCATTTGGACAGATCATAAAAATCTCACGTATCTCAGAGATGCTAAACGTCTAAATCCCAGGCAGGCACACTGGTCACTCTTTTTCAATCGGTTCAATTACTCACTGACTTTCAGACCTGGTTCTAAGAATGTAAAGCCCAATGCTCTGTCTCGCCAGTTTTCTCTTCCAGACGCTCCGGACGTTGTGGATGGCATCATACCTTTGGCTTGCATCATTGGTGCCCTCACCTGGACCATTGCAAATGAGATTCGGGCAGCCCACCATTCTGAACCAGACCCTGGCATGGGACCTCCTGGTACACTCTTTGTCCCCTCCACCATGAGATCCAAGGTACTTGAGTGGGTACATACGAACAAACTTTCTTGTCACCCTGGTACTTCACGTATGTTGTCGTTAACTAAGACCCATTTCTGGTGGCCCACTTTGTCACGAGACGTTAAATACTTTGTTGTAGCTTGTCTCATGTGTGCCAGGAACAAGACTGGAACTCAAGCCCATGCAGGTCTCCTTCAACCTTTGCCCACGCCCAACCGCCCTTGGTCCCACATCGTTGTTGATTTTATCAACGGCTTGCCTCCATCTGAGGGTAACACCACCATTCTCACCATTATTGACAGGTTTTCTAAAGCAGCTCATTTTGTACCCCTCCCAAAACTACCTTCTGCTATGGACACAGCTCAATTTCTTGTTCAGAACGTTTTCCGCATTCATGGTATCCCTTCCGACGTGGTGTCGGATAGAGACACACAGTTCGTTTACCAAGTTTGGTGCAGCTTTTGTAAGACCTTGGGGGACGTCAACCAGTCTCAGCTCCGGATACCACCCACAGTCTAACGGCCAGGCAGAACGGTGCAACCAGTAGCTCGAGACCACCCTGAGATGCCTCGTTGAGGGCAACCCGTCTACCTGGAGTCAGCATCTGGTCTGGGTGGAGTATGCCTAAAATGTCCATAACGCCAAATTTACACTACATGCGGTCCGGCTCCATCCCGCTCCGCAAGTCGCTGCTGAGCGAGTCCAGTTTCCATTACCTCCGGTCCGCTCAGGTCCGCCTGGATACGCCGCTCCGAGACGCATGCGCGGGAATTGCGAGATCGCGCGATAAATCAAGTGATAAATAAGTAAGTCAGAACAAAACAATTCATTCGGTGGAAGAAGGAGAACAACAATAGAGACTGCTGCCTTGATCCTCTCTCGTAAATGAGCGATAGGACATGGTTTGAGCAATAGGAAGTGATGTATTACATTTCAGAATAAAATACTTTTTTTATTTATTTATTTCTTGTATTGCGTTTGTAGGCGTAGTCATAAATGATAGTTTGACAGCATTTTTGTACAAATAAATCCGTATAGAGCTAGGATTAGTCCGCCCGTGGTGATTTTATTTTGTAAATACGGAAGTTGTGCTCGTTCCTTTTCCTGTTGGTGCGACGTAATCTTCAAAAGTTGACTCCGGCACAGCTCCGGTGTCCGTCAGAAATAGAAAATTTTCTAATTTTGACGGACTGCCGTCCGCTCCCCGCCGCTCCCCGCCGCCGTGCGGAGCCAGTGTAAATTCTCTTATTGATTATAATGGGTACGTATTTGCTGCGGAGGTCAGAACGGAGCGGGGCGGAGCCGGAACACATGTAGTGTAAATTTGGAGTAAGTCTACTGCCATAGGTATGACACCTTTTGAAACTTTGCTTGGATA
The DNA here is from genome assembly GCA_038048925.1 of Garcialebias charrua. Lineage (NCBI taxonomy): Eukaryota > Metazoa > Chordata > Actinopteri > Cyprinodontiformes > Rivulidae > Garcialebias > Garcialebias charrua. The sequence goes on from JBBPBX010033470.1 coordinate 16,166, forward strand.
TTTGCCTCCTCTGTTTCCCAGTCTGGAGATGGACATATCGGTGCCATCTGTGCAGCACCATTTCCGTCGCTGCCGGCGTGTCTGCCGTTAAGCAAGGGTAGCATTGCTCCGCACGGCTGTCCAGAATAAGAGGTTCGCAGACTACCATCGATCTTGGCTTTCCACCAGGGACATTACCCTGAAGAACACCCCAGGAAGTTGGCACCTCGATTCATTGGTCCATTCCCTATACTCGGGATAATCAACCCCTCTGCGGTACATCTTCAGCTGCCCAATTCCATGAAGATTCATCTGACGTTTCTTGTGTCCCAAATCAAGCCCATTTCGGAGAGTCCATTTTGCCCGCCTACCGACCTCCCTCCACCCGCCCGACTCATTGACAATCATATTGGACACAAACGGCCATCTGATAAAGATGGCCGTGCTCCGACCAGCAGCAGCTTCACGGGCTCCCAGTTCATTTTTAGCTTTTAGTAATTTTAATAGTGATTCCGTACCTGACTCTGCACTTTTTATGCGGGTGAATTATAGCCGAACTGAACTGTTAAGAATCGGAGCGGATTTGCCACAGGGCACAGCTGAAATCAGCAATGAACTGAAATCTACGCTTGGCAGGATACGGCTTTTAAAGTCATCCACCTGGAAGCTGCAACGGAGGTGCTCCGGCTCACGCTCCGGCAAACAGAAAAGGAAGCGGTGCTCCCTGCGTCAGAAAAGGGGCTGTCGGACGGGGATTATGGTGAGACTGCACGCTGACGCTAAAATTGGAAGACCCCCATTGCCGGCTCTTTTTCTGTCTAACGTCCGCTCGCTGGACAGCAAAATGGATTTGCTTCGTCTGAGAGTGACAACGTCGGATGAAATGCAGAAGTGCTCTGTGCTTTGCTTCACGGAAACATGGATTTTACAGGAAACACCGGACTCTGTGTATGAACTGGATGACAAACTTTTTTTAAGAGCGGACCGGTGCAGCGAGATAACGGGAAAAACACGAGGAGGCGGGTGTGTGTTTACGTGAGTAAAACGTGGTGTAAAAACTGCACTGTTATCAAACGTTTATGCACAGCTGCTGTGGAGCTAATAACAGTGAAATGTCGTCCCCACTATCTCCCTCGCGATTTCTCAGTGATCCTTATCATGGTAATTTACATCCCCCCTGAAGCTAATGTTAATGAAGCTCTACAAGAAATTCATAATTTAATCAGCTCGCTGCAATGTAAATACCCAGAGGGGCTTTGTATTGTCCTAGGTGACTTTAATCACGTGAATTTAAAGGACTGTCTTCCAAACTTCAACAAACATGTAACCATAGCAACACATGGAAGTAATAATAATAATAAACTTTATTTGTATAGCACCTTCCTACAATGCCTTGCATTGACCAAGGTGCTTAACAGGACAGAAAATATAAAAAAAACGGTACAATAAATCAGTGAAAATAGAATAAAAGTAACAGCAATAAAATGAGGCAATGGAAATAAAAAAGCTACATACTAAAATACCAAAGTAATAAAAGTTACACACTGAAAGCTTTTTTGAACAAGTGGGTCTTCAGTCTGGATTTAAACAGAGTCAGATCAGAGGTGGCACGCAGCTCAAGGGGGAGGCTGTTCCAGGCTTTTGGGCCAGCAACAGAAAATGACCGGTCTCCCCATTGTTTGTACCTTGAGCGAGGTACTTCCAGCAGGTGTTGACTGGCAGAGCGTAAAGCTCTGCCGGGCTGATGGACTTTCAAAAGTTCTGAGATGTACAGAGGTACGAGTCCATTCAGAGCTTTGAAAACAAACAGCAGCAGCTTGAACTGTATCCTGAACTGAACCAGGAGCCAGTGTAAAGAGGACAGGACAGGAGTGATGTGTTCATATTTTCGTGTGTTGGTCAAAAGGCGGGCGGCAGAGTTCTGTACAAGCTGTAAACGGGAGATGGAAGATTGATTAATTCCAACATACAAAGCATTACAATAGTCAAGTCTGGAGGTCACAAAGGCATGGATGGCCTTCTCCAGATCACTACGGCTGAGGAGTGACTTTACTTTAGAGAGCAGACGGAGCTGAAAGAAGCTGGTCTTGACAACAGAACTGATCTGTTTATCAAGCTTTAAGTTGGAGTCAAGCTGCACTCCAAGATTTCTGACCACCGGGTTGAAGTGGGGGAGGGGAAAACCAAAACTGGGACTGGGAAGGATGTTGCTGGTGTCGCCGGGGGCACTAAATAAAATGCATTCAGTTTTATCTGTGTTTAGGTGGAGGAAGTTTTGAGAGAGCCAGTGCTTAATGTCATTTAAGCAGTTGACAAGAGTGTTTGAACTGAGTGAGGGGTTGGGAGTAACTGGCAGATAGATTTGTAAATCGTCTGCATACATATGAAAAGACAGATTATGACGTGCAATGATTGATCCTAATGGCAGCATGTAAAGAGAGAAGAGGACTGGCCCCAGAATGGATCCCTGTGGTACGCCAGAGGTGAGAGGGGTTGATGAAGAGGAGGACAGATCACCTATCATGACAGAAAAAGTTCTCCCAGTTAGGTAAGATCTGAACCACTCAAGCACAGCTCCCTGGAGGCCAACCTGCTCAGACAAACGGTTGATTAGTACCTGATGGTCGACGGTGTCAAAAGCTGCAGAGAGGTCTAACATCACCAGCAGAACAGGGTTTTTTGCATCCAGAGACAGAAGAATGTCATTCTGCACTTTGAGCAGTGCTGATTCAGTACTGTGACAGGCTCGAAAACCAGACTGAAATTTTTCAAACAGGTTGTTGTGCTCTAGAAAAGATTGAAGTTGAATAAAAACAATATTTTCCAGGACCTTCGATAAAAATGACAGATAGGAAACTGGCCTGAAATTATAGAGAGCTGTAGGATCTAAGCCTGGTTTTTTGAGAAGAGGCCTGACCATAGCCTCAGCGACCATAGCTAATTGGACCATAGGACCAATTACATCAAAGGACTGTTTGAGCATTTTAGAGGGAATGATGTCCAGAGAACAGTTTGTTGGTTTCATCTGCTGAACCACCTTGATGAGGTGAGGGAGTGAAACCAGGTCAAACTCGTCAAAAACAGCAGTGGTTATTGCAGACGCACATGATTGGACAGTGTTTGATGGGCTGACAATGTTCTGTCTGATAGAGTCAATTTTGTTGACAAAATAGCTCTGAAAGTCATCACAGGTAGACTATGTGACAGTTTTCATAACATTGACAGAAGGATTGATGACAGACTGGATTGTGCTAAATAGCGTCCTCGGCCGGTTAGAGCTGGTGGAGATTAAAATGGAGAGGTACTGTGACTTGGCCTGCTTAACAGCATTTTGATAATCACAGAGACAGTCTCTCAGTATTCCTTGGGACACATGAAGCCGATCGCGCCTCCATTTTCGCTCTGCTTTCCTGTAGCATTGTCCAAGAGCCCGCGTTGTTTCATTGAGCCATGGGGGTGGTTTGTTCTTTGAAGAAGCCTGTTTGAGAGGAGCGATGGAGTCCAAGATCGTTGTGCAGATGTGATGGAAGGAGGTGATGAAGTCCTCAGGATGTAGAGATGGGTCCAGGCTGACAGCAGAGCATAAGTCAGTGCTCTTAAAGGCATCAGTGAACTGACTTTGAGTGGATGGGGTGATGGAGCGGCAGAGATGTGCTGGGAGAACAGCCTTCGGTGCAGGAGGGGTGGAAAATTCAAATAAGATGGGAAAGTGGTCTGAAATACAGGTGTCCAGAATCTCCACAGCAAATATGTAAAGGTTGTGGGAGATAATTAAGTCCAGTGTATGACCCTGACTGTGCGTGGCCCCTGAGACAGATTGCGACAGGTTAAAAGAGTCCAGGAGGTCCTGAAACTCACATCCAAGTTGATTACTTGGGTAGCAGATATGTGCGTTAAAATCTCCACAAAAAAGCAGAGAGTCAAATTTTGGCAGCAGTTCAGCCAGTAGTTCAGAAAACTCACTGAGAAAGTCCTTATTATATTGTGGTGGCCGATAAAAGAGCCCATACAGCAGAGGTTTAGCAGATTCCAGCACAAACAACATAATTTCAAAGCTGTTGTAGTTTTTCTGAGGTAACAGATGGCACTTGAACGTACCACTGAACACAGCAGCTAGGCCCCCCCTCGAGGGAAGTAACACCCTCGATCTCGTCTACACAAATGTGAGGGGCGCATACAGAGCTAAGTCCCGTCCCCCGCTCGGTTCTTCTGACCATATCTCCATCCTTATGGCTCCAGCCCCCACCCCACTGAGACGTTCGAAACCAGAACAAAAGGAAGTCAAATGTTGGCTCCAGGACAGTGGCCCCATGCTGAGAGACTGCTTTGAAAAAACAGACTGGAATGTTTTCAGGGAGGTAGCTGATCATGAAGGTTCAGTGGATCTTGCATCCACCGTACTGGGTTATATTAGCACATGCTCTAAAAATGTATCCATAAAAAAATATGTTAAATGTTACCCCAACACAAAACCCTGGTTAAATGCAGAAGTTCGCACCTTGCTAGCAGCCAGGAACGCTACCTTCAAGTCTGGGGACTCAGAGGAGCTGAGAAAGACCAGGAAAGAGCTGGTTGCTGGCATTAAGAGGGCCAAAGCCACATATGCACAGAGGATCGAGGGTCAATTCACATCACAAGACCCACGGAGCATGTGGAGGGGCATCAAATGCTTAACTGATTATAAAGGGAGGAGTGTACAATGCCCCAAGGACCCATCTCTGCCTGATGCCCTCAACAAGTTTTATGCACGCTTTGAAGACCCAAACACACCACCCAGCAACAGACTCACCTCACCACCGGATGAAGAGCATCTCAGCGTGACCGCAGCAGAAGTAAGAGGTAGTCTCAGAAGGATCAACCCTCACAAAGAAACTGGACCGGACAACATCCCCGGGAAAGTTCTGAAGGAATGTGCGGATCAGCTCTGTGAGGTGCTAGCTGACATCTTTAACACCTCACTTGCCCTGGAAACAGTTCCCACCTGCCTGAAGACCGCCACCATCATCCCAGTCCCAAAAAGCTCCACAGTGACTGGTCTGAATGACCATCGGCCGGTGGTCCTCACCCCGATAGTCGCAAAATGCTTTGAAAAACTGGTCATGACCCATATCAAGACAACCGTCAACATCAACAAGGACCCTCATCAGTATGCATACCGCGAGAACCAATCAACAGAGGACACCATCTCCTCTGTGGTACCATCTCCTCTGTGGTCCACACTACTCTCACCCACCTGGATCAGAAGGACTCCTACATCTGTATGCTCTTTGTGGACTTCACATCTGTCTTCAACACCATGATCCCCCAAACCCTGACGGACAAACTATCCACACTTGGACTAAGCCCCCTCCGTTTGTAACTGGGTACTAGACTTCTTAACAAACAGACCTCAGTCTGTAAAGATCCACAACTTCTCCTCCTCCACCATAACCCTCAGCACTGGTTCTCCTCAAGGATGTGTGTTGAGCCCTCTTCTGTTCACTCTGCTCACATATGATTATGCAGCCACCAATCCAGGCTGTCATATTGTAAAGTTTGCAGATGATACAGCGGTGGTGGGATGCATCACAAACAATGATGAGTCCAGCTACAGGCAGGAGATGGAACACCTGGAGAGCTGGTGCAAAGAGAATAACCTTCACATAAATGCACATAAATGTGAAGAAGACAAAGGAGATGATTGTGGACTTCAGAAGGAACAAACAAACCCATACCCCACTGAACATAAGTGGATCTGCGATGGAAGTGGTCTCCAGCTACAAGTACTTGGGTGTACACGTGAATGATAACCTCAGCTGGAGCAACAACACCACCAGCCTGATCAAGAAAGGTCATCAGAGACTCTACTTCCTCAGATGGCTGAGACGAGCTGAACTGAGTAGCCCGGTCCTCACCTCCTTCTACAGGTGTGCAGTGGAGAGCATCCTGTGCTCCAGCATCAACGTGTGGCATGGAGGCTGCACAGTTGCAGAGAGGAAAGCTCTACAGAGAGTGGTGAAGGCTGCACAGAAGTCTGTTGGAGTCAGTCTCCCCACCATCACAGACATTTACACCTCCAGATGCAGGAAAAGAGCCACCTGCATCATGAAAGACCTCACTCACCCAGCACACTCACTCTTTGCCCCACTCCCCTCAGGACGGAGGTTGAGGAGCATCAAGTGTAGAACCACTAGACTGAGGAACAGCTTCTACCCTGAGGCTGTTAGACTCATGAATAAATAAAAATAAAATAAAAAATAAACACTGCAAAATATCACATCATGCTGATGCTGATCTGTTTTCTTGTTGCTGTGTTTATCTGTGTTCATCTGTGACCATCTGCTCATACAAACTCATGTTCGTGCTGCTGTTTATTCCCACTATATTAGGCTTAGTGTATTACTAGTTGATGTTTTTCTTAGTTAATTCTAGATGTTATTACTGTTTTTCTCTTGCATTTGTTGTTGGATGTAACTGGGACCCCGTGTACATAATCTCGTTTTCATCACATGTACCACATGCGGTGCAAATGACAATAAAGACTCTCTGACTCTGATTTTACTTTTATTTTTATCCGTTTTAACTGTAAAGCACTTTGGTCAGCTTCGGTTGTTTTTATGTGCTATATAAATAAAATTGACATTGACCCTGGTGCATTCTTTTGCCGCAGCTCGCTGGCAAACTTTGAACGGTTCTTCAGTGTCTAATGATTTAAAGTTGACTGGACCTTCATGAACTGTTACTTTCCTTTGCTGCCTATGATTCCAGTATTGACCCACAGTGATCATGTGCGTGTGCATCGGGCCAGCTTGACCTAACCTGTCAAACACCAACCGGCTTCATAACCTCAGCCGACTGCTGCAGTGCAATGTGGATCAGCAATTTTACATCTGCTTTGTTTTTGCATGGACCCTCCTGCCACTCTTCACTCAACCTGTGTCAGGTTTGCTCCAATATACAGCTGCTGAGCTCGTTTAGCTACGTTGGCACCTGTCTGATCCTCCACTGGTGACCCTTCGTTTCCACCTGGACGTCGTGCTCCTGAATCCTCCTGACCCATCGGAGGTTTATCCACTGTGGGTCTCACAGGAACTTCCAGCTCGACAGGTCAAAATCAAACCATCCCTTGTGGACTATTACTCGTCGAGCGCCAAGGAAATCCACCTGGTCTGCAGATCTCTGTGCGTTAGCCAGCCTGTCTAAGTCAGCTAACCCATCTGCTAAACTCCACCGCTGTCAGCTTCACTGCTCAACATCGGTTCTCTCACGAACAAACATTTTGTCTGATTGAAACCTGACAACAACCTACAGACTTTTCCCAACTTCATCACGCCACTCCACCTGGCTTTGTTTCCATATCTCAACCCCGCAGCTCAAGTCGTGGTGGTGGTCTTGCAATAATTTGTCATGAGAATGGAAAGCCGTACCTGTATCAGTCCCTATTGTCAGCTCATTCAAATGCATTGTGGGGTGGTGTTGCAATGCATTGTAAACCGTCTGAACCTACTCCCACCAACATCGCTACAGTTTACTGCCCCCCCAGACCTCACAATGATTTTTTGAATGATTTTACTGTCTTTCTCACTCGCCTGTCTGTTCTATCACCCAATGTTATTTTACAGGGAGACGTTAATATTCATATTGACAGTTCCAATCTTCCCCAAAGATTTTATTTATCATGTCTGAAGAGTTCTGGATTCCATCAATTTGCTGATTTTAATACTCCCATTAAAGGACATATACAGACTTTTTTTTTTTTAGGTATACCTAAAAAAAAAATGTCTGTGGTACCTCTCTAAAAATAATTTAAACTACAGGAATTGTATGAGACATATGTAGAAGTTGATACATTGTAACTTTTTTTCCTAAAAATGAGGTCTACCTTGAAACCAAGAACTGACCAATGCCTAGAAGTGACAACAAATAATGACAGAACAATCCATCCATCCATCATCTTTTACCCGCTTCTTCAATTTTGGGTCACAGGATCACTGGTGCCCATGTCCAGCAGTCACTGTGCAAGAGGCGGTGGACACTCTGGCCAGGTCTCCTCCGGTCCATCACAGGGACACATAGAGACAAATGAGACAAACAACTATTCTCTCTCTCACACCTAGGGACAATTTGGAGTTACCAATCAGCTTAACAGATTCAAGATGGCGCCAGTGTGTGTGGCAGTCCGTCTGTCGCTCTTGGTTTGTTTTGTTTTATTTCTTTGTTTTGTGCTCAGCACTAAGTCTGTGCTTGTGTACAATCGCCAGTCCCTGCTGGATATTCAACATGTTGTTGGCAACCTTTGTGCCTTTGATTATGGTGGACAGCAAACTTTACCCCCGCTCCTGTCAGGAGTCCCAGCCCATCTCCTCCGGACACCTGCTCTTCGCCCCGGCGGAAACATCGTCGTTACCGCGGTAAACGTGGAGGACAGCTGGTGAAACTAAAGATCTGCCTGGCCCATTCTACATCCATTTCTCAGTCAAGAAATTGATTATTTCCATCATTCACTGTGCCTTAGTGTTTCCTGGACCCTGTTGACAGATGCCTGCTACCTGTCACCGGCCTGGATAATAACGTTCGCCCCCACCGCTCCTGCTTCTCTCGTCTCCATCGGCACGGAGTGAACCTGCAGAGCCTGAAGAGGCTGCCCCGGGTCCTAGCGCCCGTCAGATTACAGGCTGCGGTTTCTGCCAGGATTGGCCAGGTGAACAGGTTGTTACAGGTCTGTAACAAACAAAACTTTCATCCTGCAGGACTTTTTCAGTTCCCATCATTTGGATATATTCTGCATCACAGAGACCTGGGTCGAGGCTGATGACTCCAGTGTTTTTGTTGAACTTTTACAAGACGGCTGCTCTTATCTGAGCTCCCCTCGGATGTCAGGCCGCGGAGGAGGAACAGCGGTGGTTTATAAAAGCAGTTTTAAATGCAAGCAGTGCACTACACCACCTTCTTTCTCCAGCTTTGAGGTGACTTTATTTGAGGTGGGTCGCTCACACCCCGTGCTGTGCGCTGTCATCTACAGAGCCCCCAAATATAATAAGGATTTTTTGAATGACTTTTCTGATTTCCTGGCTGGAATAATGATAAACCACGATGCAGTCCTTATTGTTGGGGATTTCAACATTCATGTATGTTGTCCAGAGAAACCACTGGTGAAGGACTTTCTGAGCCTCACTGACTCTTTTAACCTGGTTCAGTGGGTGGCTGGTCCCACACATGAACATGGACACACGTTGGACCTGGTTCACTCTCACGACTTGTCTGTGACCGACCTGGAACTTAACGATAATGTTATTTCTGACCATAGGCCTGTTTTATTTGATGTTGGTTTGTCCTGTGCTCCAGTTAAATCCTGTGCTCCTGCCCAGCGACGTAGAGTTTTTAACCCTTCCACTGCTGGTCAGTTCTTTGCTGCCTTTGAACAGCTCTGTGCTCCCTTTGACTCGGCTGATGACACCGAACAGCTGAGCTCCTGGTTTGACTCCTCCTGTCAAACCATTCTGGTCTCTGTGACTCCATCTAAACTGGTGCGGCCTAAAGCCAGATCTAAACCCTGGTTTAATGAAAAAACTCTTGCAACCAGACAGGAGTGTCGCAGAGCTGAACGGAGATGGAAAAATAATAAACTGGAGGTTTCATTTCACATTTTAAAGGACTGTCAAGTGCAGAGGTGGGTAGAGTATTCAAATTTTTTACTCAAGTAAAAGTATTGTTACTTGAACCAAATATTACTCAAGTAAAAGTAGTGAGTAGGCATCCAAAAATTTACTTGAGTAAAAGTAATAAAGTACTTTGATTATAACCTACTCAAGTAGTGAGTAACTGCGAAGTACCATCTTGTGTCGTTAAATTATAACATGCAAATGGATTTACAAGGAAACATAACTTTTAATGAGACTGAACATACAATGTTGTAAATAAAAACACAAAGGCAATACCAGCCAAAAGGATTTAGAAATAAACCACTTATCTTTTACATTGTACATAAAAAAACAAACACAAAGGCAACTGTAGCCCAAATAATTCTGCTAAATAATAATAAACTTGACTTTCTGCAAAACTTTAATTATACCAGTAAATGTTGGAACTCATTTTCTTACATTTTGACATCCTATAAACAGCACTAACTGTTTACCAGAATCTCCGACGTCACTCAACATGGCCCGCACGGAGAGTTTGTTGTGGTCACGTGACTGGTTGGCTTCACTTGATTGGTTACATGTCAGGTGACAATAAGTTACGCAATAATTTTGCTGCAAATGTTTTTACATACTTGAAACAAAAGTAACTGTAGCGATCGGCAGAAAGCCCATAGTAACTGAGTAAAAGTTGCGGTTTTCTCCCCTAAAATTTACTCAAGTAAAAGTACAAGTCTTTCACATTTAAACTACTCTCACAAGTACAATTTTCTCAAAAAGCTACTTAAGTAAATGTAACTGAGTAAATGTAACTCGTTCCTACCCACCTCTGGTCAAGTGTCAACGTCAGTACCAGAACATTGTTAAAGAGGCCAAAAAACAATACTTGTCAGACATTATTGTGTCCAATCACAACAACCCACGTGTCCTTTTTAAAACTATTGACTCTGTCCTGAAGGCCCCACAACCTGTCTGCCATGAAGCCTCAACTGAACTCTGTAATGACTTCATGCAGTTTTTTTAAATAAATAAGGTTGTTACCACAAGGGCCCTTATTTAAGCCCCTGCTGTTGACCCCTCCTGCTTGGTTCACTGCCTGGCTGTATTCGGTAGATTTGTACCAGTGACTCTGACCCTTTTAGAGGATGTGGTCGGCCATATTAAGCCATCAGGTTCCCCTCATAACCTTGTCCCCCCTCTTCTTTTAAAATAGGTTTTTCCAGCATCAGACAGGTGATCCTTGCTGTTATCAACAGCAGCTTGTCCTCAGGTGTTGTCCCAATAAGTTTTAAACATGCGGTGGTGCAGCCCCTGCTTAAAAAGCCCAGCCTAGACCAAACTGTCTTGGCTAATTTTAGGCCCATCTCCAAGCTGCTTTTTATTTGTGTGTTTTTGTTTTGTGTGTTTTTGTTTTGTGTGTTTTTGTTTTGTGTGTGTTTGTTTTGTTTGTGTTTGTTTTGTGTGTTTTTGTTTTGTGTATTTTTGTTTTGTTTGTTTTTTGTGTTTTTTGTTTTGTGTGTTTTTGTTTTGTGTGTTTTTTGTTTTGTGTGTTTTTTGTTTTGTGTGTTTTTTGTTTTGTGTGTGTTTTTTGTTTTGTGTGTGTTTTTTGTTTTGTATGTTTTTGTTTTGTGTGTTTTTGTTTTGTGTGTTTTTTGTTTTGTGTGTTTTTGTTTTGTGTGTTTTTTGTTTTGTGTG
>JBBPBX010033471.1:4572-33233 GCA_038048925.1 Garcialebias charrua
ATAACCTCAGCTGGAGCAACAACACCACCAGCCTGATCAAGAAAGGTCATCAGAGACTCTACTTCCTCAGACGGCTGAGACGTGCTGGTCTGAGCAGCCCAGTTCTCACCTCGTTCTACAGGTGTGCAGTGGAGAGCGTCCTGTGCTCCAGCATCAACGTGTGGCATGGAGGCTGCACAGTTGAAGAGAGGAAAGCTCTGCAGAGAGTGGTGAAGGCTGCACAGAAGTCTGTTGGAGTCAGTCTCCCCACAATCACAGACATTTACACCTCCAGATGCAGGAAAAGAGCCACCTGCATCATGAAAGACCTCACTCATCCAGCACACTCACTCTTTGCCCCACTCCCCTCAGGACGGAGGTTGAGGAGCATCAAGTGTAGAACCACTAGACTGAGGAACAGCTTCTACCCTGAGGCTGTTAGACTCATGAATAAATAAAAATAAAATAAAAATAAACACTGCAAAATATCACATCATGCTGATGCTGATCTGTTTTCTTGTTGCTGTGTTCATCTGTGTTCATCTGTGACCATCTGCTCATACAAACTCATGTTCGTGCTGCTGTTTATTCCCACTATATTAGGCTTAGTGTATTACTAGTTGATGTTTTTCTTAGTTAATTCTAGATGTTATTACTGTTTTTCTCTTTCATTTGTTGTTGGATGTAACTGGGACCTCGTGTACATAATCTCGTTTTCATCACATGTACCACATGCGGTGCAAATGACAATAAAGACTCTCTGACTCTGACTCTGACTCTGACACACACACCTATATATTTTGTTTGGTTTATTTATTTATATTTATTATTATTTAACAAAAGGAAAAGAAAAATCCCAACTTTAGAATGAAATTGTGTGTAACAGATACAACAATGTTCAGCCAGATCATCTGGACAGTTCCTTTTTTTGTTGAGAGACAGACAACAGGAAGTGTCCAGATGACCCGACTGAACATTGTTGGGTTACTTTACCTGGATTACTGAGCATGAACTTTGATGTGTGTAATAGAATTAAAAAGCAGAGCGTTTAGTGTTCTCCTGGAAATTAACAAGTTTAGAGTGACAAGTTGACTTATTTGTGGTGTTTCTAATAATACTAATGCCTTTTCCTGTCATCTGCATATGTTTCCCATACACAGACGAAATTCGTCTCTGCATTTAACCCAACCACCACCAGGTGGTGCAGTGAGCAGCCATAGAAAGCGCCCGGGGAGCTGGAGAATTAGATGTGCACTCATAGACACCCCAAGGTAAGTGGCCGGGAGGCGAACCCGCGTCCTTCGGGTTCCAAGTCAAAAGCCCTGCCACTACACCATCTTGGCTCCTTTCTGAAATAACAATAGAAAAAACTATTAGTTAACATATTACTATGGGCAAGACAAACATATCATGATAACTATAAGCTGGCAAATGACTATATTCAATAATAAAGCAATATAAAATCTGTTGTAAGCTCAATCATCCAGCAATCAACATAAAGCAATATAAAGTACTGGGATACAGAGTGGCTGTGGCTGAGTGGTTAGAGCAGTCGTCCTCCATTGCAGGACTTGGGGGTTCGAATCCACCAGCAGTCACATGTTGAAGTGTCCCTGGGTAAGACACTGAACCCCTCAATGCCTCCAATGTGTGTCCCATCAGTGTATGAATGTGATCTGTTCAATTAGCTGTGTGTAGATATAGCAGAGTGCTGTATGAATGGGTAAATGGGGCACAGATTGTAATGTAAAGCGCTTTGAGTGTCTTGATAAGATAAAACGCTGCTATATACAGTAAGTACAGTCCATTTACCATTTACAAATTATATAAACAAACATCTCACATGAGGCACACGGAGAGCATGACTTGGCTTATTAGCTTTAACAGCACACTACATGCAAATTAATTTCTGCATGACTAAAATATACATTAGCATGATGTTAACATCCAGATTAAATATATACCATACCATTTTATTTATAGAGCACTTTAAACAGCAACAGGACCAACCAAAGCGCTGTACAAACAGAAAACAGGCAATGCACAAAGCAACATATAAAATGAAGTTAAATCAAATATAGACACAAAATTGTCGCAGATAATACATATAATGACTACAACAGTGTGATGCATACAGGTTCAACACAGATCATACAGTGTTAAAAGCAATAGAATAGTAGTAACTTTTTAAGCAGAATTTGAAAACCGAGAGGGAGGAGGCCTGTCTGACAAGCAGAGGTAACTCGTTCCAAAGTCTTGAGCCTGCTACAGAGAAGGCCCTGTCACCTCTGCGCTCAAGACGAGTTCCTGGAACTGTAAGGAGCAACTGGTCTCCTGACCTCAGAGAATGTGGTGGGACATACGGCTGTAGCAAATCAGAGAGATAGGAGGGTGCAGAACTGTTCAGTGATTTGAAGACATACAAGAGTATTTTATTATTATTTTGAACTGGATTCAAAGGTGAATGGGTAGCCAGTGCAGGGAGGCCACGACTGGTGTAATGTGCTCTCTTTTGCCTGTACTGGTTAAAAATTGGGATGCCGCATTTTGGACCAGTTGTAGCCGTGCAATGGAGATCTGACCGATACCAAACAAGAGCAAGTTGCAGTAATCAAGCCTGGATGTTATGAATGCATGTATTACTGCCTCCAGCTTATCTTTGGATAGCCACCTTAGCTGGAAAAAACAGGATTTAACAATCATGTTTACCTGACTGTTAAGTTTCATGGAAGGATCCATTATCACTCCCAGATTTGTGACTCTTTGTTTCTCTAATGGCGCTAGGGAGGAAAGATTGATGCAGTGGTTGATGATGGTGTCGTTGGGAGGAAACAATGTGACTTCAGACTTTTTCTCATTGTCAAGTTATTTTCTTAAACTGTGCAGCTTCCCCACTTGAGGAGGGATGGATAAATTCATGCAAACTTGATTTAACAGGGTCTTACTCAAAGGACCAAGCAATTTTCTTCTTTTGACCACCTTTTATTTATTAGTGACAAGAAATGCTCCAATTTGGTCCAGAAGCAGGTAAAAACCTTTAAACAAACCCAAAGAAACATACAATTACTTCTAAATAAAAGTTTACATCAATTATTTTCACTCAATACACAGAAAATAAATTATATAAATAATATTGAGCACCCATTGTGGATTAAACCCACAAGTAGTCAAAATTAAATGAACCAGTAACTACTTAAACTCTTTAAAGTGTGTAAAGTGCATCTTTAAAGTGCATTTCAAGTTAATTTTCCTTCTATATAACATTTACATTTATTAACATTTACATTTATTAAACAACTACTTTTTAATGTTAATCATAAATATTTAATATAAATAACTTTTAATTTAACAACCAAATCCACCACCCAACAACACAACAATCAGTTCAATAATAAACAAACAATTAATCAACACCAGGTTTCTCCACCACAATCCACCACTTCAGTTCATATATGTTGCTGTTAATGGGTGCTAATTAGCCGACCGACACCCTGGAAGCCCAGCTGGAGGAATGTAGGAAGCCTTAAAGTCACTAAAGTCCAATCTCACAAACAATACAGTTAGTCTTACCGGCTGCCTCTTCACCCGTTCACAGATTCATCCAGTTCCACACAGGTTGACACAAGATCTCTTGTCAAGAGTCCACTACTACCATTTGTTTGGCTCTCTCTTCCTCTTTTCTTCTGCTTCCTGTTCATGTCCGTCCCACTTTTAGGTCCATGTGACTGCATGTTTTTTTTTTCTTTTCTTCTTTTTTTTTTTTTTCTTTTTTCTTCCTTTTTCTGATTTGACTTCACACCTCCCACTCGATCTTTCCATGAACCACTGGGAAGATCGCAATTCCATTGTCAAATTTGGTACATCTGGAGTTTTATTCCTCATTTGTTTGACTTTCCATACGTTCCTCTGTTGTTGTACTTGGTACATCTGGAGTTTTATTCCTCTCTGGTTTGACTTTCCACACGTTCTTATGAACTCCTTCTGTCTCATCCTCAAGAGGGTTCCAGCAATTCCATCATGTGCAGTATTGTGGGCTTCTCGACCCAACAGTGTTGACTCCCAAGCGTCATGGGGTATGATGGGAACTGCAACTCTGTCTTCTCTGAAGATCTGTATTCTGCCACCACAGACTAATAATCCAGATTCTTTGTCTCGATAAACCACCAACCTATCTGTGGTTGTGTTGGGAAAGTTGGTAACCATTTGAGCAGTAAGAAAAATGTCCCTGAGAGCATCTTGTCGTTCTCTCACGGAGATTACCCCAGTTGAGCAGACTGCCTCCCACTTTGGTTTACTTACAGCTTGATTTTTCCTGATGAACTGGATTTTACCAAGCTGAGTGTACTCCTCAAAGAGCATGATTGCATCTTCTCGAACATCATTTGAGAGTGCTAAATCCCAGGTGTCTTTTACTTGGTTACTCACATTTTTTGCTTCCTGGAAGGCTTTCCTCACCAGGATTTCCCCCTTCTGCTTTGCAGGGGTCACCAAACCAATTGGGTCATACAGACCAGGCACTTGGCTGAGGAGCACTCGTCTTGTCAAAGGGTTAGGTGTTTGACTCCTGACTTGGTCCAACTGGAGGTTTTGTCCAGGTCGCATTTTTTCCCTCTTCTTTGAACAATTTATGCTAACCATGACATGGAGCTTATCCTCCTCCACAATGTACCCCAGACCGGGTGCTTTTTTATCCTCGTCCCGCATCTGTTTTGGTAGAACCAAAAGAACCATAGTCTTTTTTCCTGCTTCATCCTGTTTGTTGGTACAATCTTTCCTCCCACTTTGCCCAGAAAACACCCAGGGTTTGAAACCTCCAGCTTTAAGAATGTGCTCCACATCTTCTGTGATTTCATTTAACCTGTCTGGGTCATTGTGGGACGTCAGAATGTCGTCAACATAGCCGTTATTCCAAATAACTTGCCGCTCCTCTTCAAGATGAGTGAATGAGGGTAAACTTGCAGTCTTTGAAACCTTGAGTTGAGTGGAGACCTGATGATTTAATGGTGAATGTTGTGGGATCTCATGAATGATTTCTTCATATTTCACAGCAGCTGTCCTCATGGACCTTGCATAATGTGTTTTGGTTGTATGAACTTTCATGGCAAATTCTTCAAACAATTCTGGATGAGTTCCTCCAACCACTTTCCCTAAGGGGCCATCCCACAGTACAAGGTTCTCCACAACTTTAATTCTTTGTGGTGTCAACTGACCTTCCCTATGGCTTATGAGTAAGCTTATTTCTCTGGGCCTTGCAAGCTCATTCAGTGGTACTTCTGGAAAAAATCTTTGCAGCTGTTTTGCTTTAACATGCTTATGAATGTCTGCAATGTTGTCAAGTCCATAACAAACAAGCTGGTAGGATCTCAAGGTGCCTCCGGAGTTTTTGACACGAATCTTCAGGAGGTAACGTTTCGTTTCCACACAAACTTTCATTCCTCCAACTCCATGGACAATGAGAGTGATGTCCTCACTTTGTAGATTTAATCTACTTGCAGCCTTGTGTGTTATGTAATTTGTATCCGACGCCAAATCG
Organism: Garcialebias charrua; assembly: GCA_038048925.1. Lineage (NCBI taxonomy): Eukaryota > Metazoa > Chordata > Actinopteri > Cyprinodontiformes > Rivulidae > Garcialebias > Garcialebias charrua. The sequence goes on from JBBPBX010033471.1 coordinate 10,085, forward strand.
ATTAATGTGCCAATCTTTTGTCCAGCATTTGCAGTAACTTCAAGAAGCATCATTAAAACTGGCAGTTCCTGTAGTCCACTATCCATCAAGAGATTCGAATGATTCAGAGTTGAATTGAAGGCTCTAGATGCAGCATTTGAAAATACATCTCTGCAATGTTTGGCCAACTCGGGTGACAATTGCTTAAGAAATTCTTCTTGATCCTCTGTGTACTTTCTGCTACTTTTGTCTTCCTCCAGACTGATTTGGTTCCTCCTCTGGACATCATTGCTCTTCTTAACTTCAGAACTTGGACATAGATAATAGTGATGTGGACTTTCTCCATTCCTGCAGTCTTGGTTCTTGCACAAAAACCCAGGTTTGCAGTATGATTCATCATCATGTATTTCCAAACACTTGGTGCAGGCTCCTACCTTTTTGACAGCAGCTCTTTTCTCAGTTAATGTTAATGTTTTGAACTGATTGCAAAAATAGAGTCTTTTTCTATGCTTTCCATCGCCACAGACAACACATCTCGCAAAGTCATCACCTGCTTTGACTGCCTTGGTTCTGGCGTGTTTTTGTTCCCATCGGGTTTCTTGTCTGCTTGACTCCTCCTCTCTCAATTGCTCTAGTTGCTCATAAATCTTTTCTTGGTCTTTCAGAAATGCAAGGAGGTGATCAAATCGATTCTCTGGCATCACAGCGTTCCTTTTATCAGCTGCATAAACGAGCCACTCCTTCTTCAAAACTTCAGGAAGTTTAGTTTCAATTGACTTTGTCATCAAAGGATTTTTAATGGCGCCAGTATTTCCAAGATCGATTAAATCCTTAAGAGCTTTTTCAACAGCTTGAATCAACTCCACGATTCTTCTTGGCTGGTGACCTCTAACTGCAGGAATTCTCTGTAGCTCTTCCACAATTTCAATTGCAATTGCGGTCTGGTTTCCATAGCGGTTCTCAAGGACTTGAAAAATATCTTCTGGAGTGTTGTAGGAAGTTAAGCGAAGGTCTCGCGTGATTCTCTCGTCCAGGCTGTCCAGGAGCTGCACTTTTTTCACCTCTTTTGAACCGGTTGGTTCTCCTTGCTTTTGAAGTGCTTCCCAGTCCCTTCTCCATCTGTAAAAATCACGTTTGTTTCCAAGAAACTTTGGGAGAGATGTTGGTTTCAGTTTGATGGTTGGTAGAGAATAATTTTGAGGAGGTACACTTTGCCCCTTTTTTTCTTCATCCTCCTTTAGCTTTGTATGAATGAACTCTGCTGTCCGAGACACAAGCTTGGGGACACTTACTTCCAATCCTCCCAGACGATCTTGGATTTCCTCCTTATAATTATAAGGGATCCATCTCTTCCATTTACAATGAACTTCTTTTGCAGTTTTTAAAAGTTCCTTCAGGTGGTTGATGGTGAAGTCATATGCCTCCTTTTCCACTCCTGGTTTGATGGTGGCAACATGTTCACATTCTGATTCTGCTACTTGAAGTGCAATTAACAGTTCAGTCTTTCCAAAAGTTCTCCACAGGGTCTCCTGGATTAAGCCTTTAACTTCTCTTACTTTTGCTTGACATTCTTTTGCAGTATTTTCCAGGTCAGACATCTGCTGTTTACTTAATGTGGCTTCTTCATTGCCACCCAATTCGGATTCCACCTCTGCGATGAGACTTGCTTCTAGATCGTCATTTGCCGTCATAACTTTTTCAGCTTCTATGTTGAGCTTGTGGAAGCTGTCTTTTAATTCCTCTTCAGTCATGTCCTCATGCGTCCGAGTTATATTATTGACCAATCGAGTTAGCGACCGTTTTGCTGTCGTTCCCTCCATCTTTAATTGATCAACAGTCTTCTCATCAGTTGGCTCTTTCATCTTTTGAATCAATTTGTTCAGATGTGGGGCAAACAAGTGATGTCAGCAACTGTCTCTTCGTTGTCAAGATCCTTTTATCAGTCCCCAAGAGGTCCGGTTTTTACTGTCAACCGGTTTTTACTGACAAGAGGTTGGGTTTTTTACTGTCAGCCGGTTTTTTGCTGACAGGAGTTCCGGTTTTTACTGTCAGCTGGTTTTTTGCTGACAGGATGTCCGGTTTTTACTGTCAAGTTATTTTCTTAAACTGTGCAGCTTCCCCACTTGAGGAGGGATGGATAAATTCATGCAAACTTGATTTAACAGGGTCTTACTCAAAGGACCAAGCAATTTTCTTCTTTTGACCACCTGAGAAGTGCCGCACAGTTTAAGAAGGTAACTTGACAGTAAAAACCGGACCTCCTGTCAGCATCCACTTGAGAAGGGATGGATAAATTCGTGCAACGAAGAGACAGTTGCTGACATCACTCCAATTTGGTCCAGAAGCAGGTAAAAACCTTTAAACAAACCCAAAGAAACATACAATTACTTCTAAATAAAAGTTTACATCAATTATTTTCACTCAATACACAGAAAATAAATTATATAAATAATATTGAGCACCCATTGTGGATTAAACCCACAAGTAGTCAAAATTAAATGAACCAGTAACTACTTAAACTCTTTAAAGTGTGTAAAGTGCATCTTTAAAGTGCATTTCAAGTTAATTTTCCTTCTATATAACATTTACATTTATTAACATTTACATTTATTAAACAACTACTTTTTAATGTTAATCATAAATATTTAATATAAATAACTTTTAATTTAACAACCAAATCCACCACCCAACAACACAACAATCAGTTCAATAATAAACAAACAATTAATCAACACCAGGTTTCTCCACCACAATCCACCACTTCAGTTCATATATGTTGCTGTTAATGGGTGCTAATTAGCCGACCGACACCCTGGAAGCCCAGCTGGAGGAATGTAGGAAGCCTTAAAGTCACTAAAGTCCAATCTCACAAACAATACAGTTAGTCTTACCGGCTGCCTCTTCACCCGTTCACAGATTCATCCAGTTCCACACAGGTTGACACAAGATCTCTTGTCAAGAGTCCACTACTACCATTTGTTTGGCTCTCTCTTCCTCTTTTCTTCTGCTTCCTGTTCATGTCCGTCCCACTTTTAGGTCCATGTGACTGCATGTTTTTTTTTTCTTTTCTTCTTTTCTTTTTTTTTTCTTTTTTCTTCCTTTTTCTGATTTGACTTCACACTCATTGAAACTCAAGAAATTTAAAGCCATCCAGTCCCTGATGCAAATCAGGCAGTCAAGCAGAGGTTGAATAGCGCATGTACCATTGTGTCTTACGGAGAAGTAAATTTGAGTCATCAGCGTAGAAGTGAAAGGATATGTTGTGTTTCCGGAAAATAGCCCCTAAAGGCAGTAAGTATAAAGAAAATAGAAGGGGACCGAGGATGGATCCCTGCGGAACCCCCAATTTAAGCTCTGCCGCTGCTGAACTAAAATCTTTGATGGAGACACAAAAGGACCTGCCAGCAAGGTAGGATCTATACCAATTGAAGGCTGACCCAGTGATGCCCACCCACTGCTCCAACCTAGCAATGAGGATCTCATGGTCAATGGTGTCAAAAGCGGATGTAAGGTCCAATAGGACAAGCAGCACAGAATCACCAGTGTCTGTGGATAAGAAGATGTCATGAAAAACCTTCAGTAGGGCAGTTTCAGTGCTGTGGAGAGGTTTAAAGCCAGATTGGAAAAACTGTAAAATAGTGTGAACCCCCAGGATTGCTGAAGATATGACATCATTAGGCTCACCTTCTGTCGTCTACACACATCAGTAAACCAGGAAACCAACAACAGATGCTCAAAAAACAAAACTATGTCTGTGTTGGTAGAGAAAAAAGACTTTACAGCACGCAGCAGCAAACTTTACACAGAATGGTGCATCAGAACAGCCATGGTGCATTCAGCAACGTTGGATTCATGAAATACAAAAGGAAAACAAGCTACAGTCAAAGAGAACTTAGCTCAGCAAGCAAACTAATCACATATAAACAATATGGGCTTTCTAACAAGAATCATATAAAAATAATTATATTCAAAAACAATAAAAATTCCACTTAGGGTCCCCCTAGTGGCCCGGGGGCCCTAAGCACCGCTTATGAGGTTTATGCCTCCGGCCGGCCTTGCACAATAGTAATACAGGTCAGGCTCTACTACAATCAAAAGTCCATCCATCCATCCATCCATCCATCCATCCATCCATCATCCATCCATCCATCCATCCATCCATACATACATACATACATACCATACATACATACATACATACATACATACATACATACATACATACATACATACATACATACATACATACATACATACATACATACATACATACATACATTTCCAACTTGTTCTGAAATCGGGTTGGGAGGGGGGGGGGTCAGCAGCTTCTCCAGCATGTCCTGAGTCTTCCCCGGGGTCTCCTCCCAGTTGGACATGCCCAAGCACCTCCCTGTGAGCCGCCTCCTCTGGATGTGGAGGAGCAGCGGTTCTACTCCGAGTCTCTCCCGGACAACAGAACTTGTCACCCTGTCTCTAAGGCGCTCGGTCACAATCAAAAGTCCATGAAAACAAATGATAGTAGTAAGTGATTGTCTAGTACACATCATGCGTTGTCCCACTCCCCTCCATGGGAGAGAGAGAGCACGAGGGGAGGGGTGGGGCTCTTGTCAGTGTAGAGTGGAGCACGCGGGTGGTGGTGGTGGTGATATGAGGATGAACGCTGCTCGTGGAGGAGCTGTCCGCGTTACTGAAGGAGGACTGAGCTGGTCGGAGTAAAAAACAGAAGTCAGACATGAAGTCCATCATGAATGTCTTCAAACAGGAAGGTAAGTTTCTGTCAGTGTGCGCGCACATCGGCTCAGGAGTTGGGTACAGTGGTGGATTAGTGCAGGACGCGCTGCGACAACTTTGTAGGTCACAGGAGGAGACACAAAGGCTCGGCTCGCTCACATCACGCACACACGAACCGAGCCGGACAGCACGTCCATCTGTGTTCTGGACTGATCCGGTGCGTGTGGGGACGCGCGTGCATTTAGCTCACAGCTCTGCGATGAAGGCAACCCTCTGAACCACTGGGCAGATTAAATGAAACTTTCACAACCTAACCCTTCATCTCAATAATCCAGGTAGAAAAATCCAACAAAGTTCAGTCAGGACGGTTCCTTTTTGTTGAAACGTTTCATCTTTCATGTAAACGCAAAAGACTTCTTCTGTCCGAGGAGCTACAACAAACTCAGTCTTATAAATAGCACCTTCACTTATGCCCCTTTTCCATTAGTACCGGTACGGCCCAACTGGACCCAACTTGGCCTGGTTTTGATGCTTTTCCATTAGTACCGGTACTTAGCACCTGTTAATATTTTCAGGACCCTCTGCTCTGTGGTTTTAACAAGAGTAGGTACTAAAACTAAGGATGGGGCCGATCCAGTATCGATATCGGCCTCCGATACCAGCATAATTTACATATCGGATTTTCTGATCCAACCTGCTGATATTTCCGATCCATGATGCATGTTGGCCCCTGAACGGAAAGCACGTACACCATATTCTGTGACTTCTGTTTTAACATAGTGTGAGTTAAACCCAACGAAGACACGCTGAGCCTCACAACAGGAAACATCCATCCATCCATCCATCTTCTTCCGCTTATCCGAGGTCGGGTCGCGGGGGTAGCAGCCTAAGTAGGGAGGCTCAGACTTCCCTCTCCCCAGCCACTTGGAGCAGCTCCTCCGGGGGAATCCCAAGGCGTTCCCAGGCCAGCCGAGAAACATAGTCCCTCCAGCGTGTCCTGGGTCTTCCTCTGGGTCTCCTCCCGGTGGGACATGCCCGGAACACCTCACCAGGGAGGCGTCCAGGAGGCATCCTAACCAGATGCCCGAGCCACCTCAACTGGCTCCTCTCGATGTGGAGAAGCAGCGGCTCTACTCCGAGTCCCTCCCGGATGACTGAGCTTCTCACCCTATCTCTAAGGGAGAGTCCAGCCACCCTGCGGAGAAAACTCATTTCAGCCGCTTGTATCCGAGATCTTGTTCTTTCGGTCATAACCCAAAGCTCATGACCATAGATGAGGGTGGGAACGTAGATCGATCGGTAAATTGAGAGCTTTGCCTTTTGACTCAGCTCTCTCTTCACCACGACAGACCGGTACAGCGCCCGCTTCACTGCGGACGCTGCACCTATCCGCCTATCGATCTCACGCTCCAGTTTTCCCTCATTCGTGAACAAGATCCCGAGATACTTAAACTCCTCCACTTGGGGCAGGACCTCCTCCCCGACCCGGAGAGGGCATGCTACCCTTTTCCGGCTCAAGACCATGGCCTCGGATTTGGAGGAACTGATCCTCATCCCGGCCGCATCACACTCGGCTGCAAACCGCTCCAGTGAAAGTTGTAAATCACGAACTGATGAAGCCAGTAGGACCACATCATCTGCAAAAAACAGAGAAGCGATTCTAAGGTCACCAAAACGGATCCTCTCAACACCTTGGCTGCGCCTAGAAATTCTGTCCATAAAAGTTATGAACAGAATCGGTGACAAAGGACAACCTTGGCGGAGTCCAACTCTCACTGGAAAGGAGCCTGACTTACTGCCGGCAATGCAGACCAAGCTTTGACACTGGTCGTACAGGGACCTAACAGCCCTTATGGTACATGGTACCCCATACTCCCGGAGTACCCCCCACAGAACCCCCCAAGGGACGCGGTCGAATGCCTTCTCCAAGTCCACAAAGCACATGTAAACTGGTTGGGCAAACTCCCACGCACCCTCCAGGACCCTGCTGAGGGTGTAGAGCTGGTCCAGTGTTCCACGACCAGGACGAAAACCACACTGCTCCTCCTGAATCCGAGGTTCGACTATCCGACGGACCCTCCTCTCCAGAACCCCTGAATAGACCTTACCAGGGAGGCTTAAGAGTGTGATCCCCCTATAGTTGGAACACACCCTACGGTCCCCCTTTTTGAATAGGGGAACCACCACCCCAGTCTGCCAATCCAAGGGAACTGCCCCCGATGTCCACGCGATATTGCAGAGTCGCGTAAGCCAACACAACCCTACAACATCCAGAGCCCTAAGGAACTCCGGGCGAATCTCATCCACCCCCGGAGCCTTGCCACCGCGGAGCTTTTTAACCACCTCGGCGACCTCAGCACCAGAGATCGGAGAACCCGACCCAAAGTCCCCAGGCTCCGCTTCCTCAGTGGAAGACGTGCCAGTAGGATTGAGGAGGTCTTCGAAGTATTCCGCCCACCGACTCACAACATCCCGAGTTGAGGTCAGCAGCACGCCACCCCCACCATAAATGGTGTTGGTCGCGTACCTCTTTCCCCCCCTGAGACGCCGGATGGTGGACCAGAATCGCCTCGAAGCCGTACGGAAGTCATTCTCCATGGCCTCTCCGAACTCCTCCCACGCCCGAGTTTTTGCCTCAGCAACCACCCGAGCCGCATGCCGCTTGGACTGCCGGTACCTATCAGCTGCTTCCGGGGTCCCACAAGCCAAAAAGGCCCAATAGGACTCCTTCTTCAGCCTGACAGCATCCCTCACTGCCGGTGTCCACCACCGGGTTCGAGGGTTGCCACCACGACAGGCACCAACAACCTTGCGGCCACAGCTCCGATAAGCTGCCTCGACAATAGAGGCGCGGAACACGGCCCACTCGGACTCCATGTCCCCCGCCTCCCTCGGAACGTGTTCAAAGCTCTCCCGGAGGTGGGAGTTAAAGCTCCGTCTTACGGGAGACTCTGCCAGACGTTCCCAGCAGACCCTCACAATACGTTTGGGTCTGCCAGGTCTGACCGGCATCCTCCCCCACCATCGGAGCCAACTCACCACCAGGTAGTGGTCAGTTGACAGCTCCGCCCCTCTCTTCACCCGAGTGTCCAAGACATGCGGCCGCAGATCAGATGAGACGACAACAAAGTCGATCATCGAACTGCGACCTAGGGTGTCCTGGTGCCAAGAGCACATATGGACACCCTTATGCTTAAACATGGTGTTCGTTATGGACAATCCATGACGAGCACAGAAGTCCAATAACAGAACACCACTCTGGTTCAGATCAGGGGGGCCGTTCCTCCCAACCACACCCCTCCAGGTCTCACTGTCATTGCCCACGTGAGCGTTGAAGTCCCCCAGTAGAACAAGGGAGTCCCCAGGAGGCGCACTCTCCAATACCCCCTCCAAGGACTCCAAAAAGGGTGGGTAGTCTGAGCTGCCGTTTGGTGCATAGGCACAAACAACAGTCAGAGCCCGTCCCCCCACACGTAGGCGAAGGGAGGCTACCCTCTCGTTCACCGGGGTGAACCCCAACGTACAGGCACCAAGATGGGGGGCAACCAGTATGCCCACTCCTGCTCGGCGCCTCTCACCAGGGGCAACTCCAGAGTGGAAGAGTGTCCAACCCCTCTCAAGGAAACTGGTTCCAGAGCCAGAGCCATGCGTTGAGGTGAGTCCGACTATTTCTAGTCGGAAACTCTCAACCTCACACACTAGCTCAGGCTCCTTCCCCACCAGAGAGGTGACATTCCATGTCCCAATGGCCAGCTTCTGTAGCCGAGGATCAGACCGCCAGGGTCCCCGCCCTCGGCCACCACCCATCTCACATTGCACCCGACCCCTTTGGCCCCTCCCACAGGTGGTGAGCCCATGGGAAGGGGGACCCACGTCTCCTCTTCGGGCTGTGCCCGGCCGGGCTCCATGGGTAAAAGCCCGGCCACCAGGCGCTCGCCAGCGTGCCCCACCTCCGGGCCTGGCTCCAGAGTGGGGCCCCGGTGACCCGCGTCCGGGCGAGGGAAAACTTAGTCCATGGGGAGAAAAATATCTACAGGAACAGTGCTCCCACAGCGAGTCAGCTCCCCCGCTGACCCTGCTTACCCCCCCAGCTCGCCAAGGTCCACCCAAGGAGCGAGGTAAAGGAAACACCTCTCCGACCGCCAGGACATTGAGCCAAGACCAGAGAGGGACACGGCCCCGAGGGCCGCCAACAGCAGAACCAACAGCCCACACCCACCAGGGCCGCCACGACCCCTGCGAACCGCAGTCAGCCCGCCGTCCAAGAGGACACAAAATCCCACATGGACGACACGGCCAAGAGCGCCCGCCCAACCGTCGACAGAGCCAGGAAGCACCAAGAACAGGCCCCAACCGGGGCCCGCACACCGGCCAAGTATAGTCCAAGACCATCATCCAGGACATCCACTTAATCCCCACCCCAGAAGAAATACTATACCCACCCTTCATATTAACAACTTTCAGAACACATAACACATTAGACACCCAGGCTGGGTTTGCCCGCCCCCTCCCATTGGCCACCAGTCACGCCCCCAGACACCCACCCCCCAGCACATGAACCCCAACCCACCAGCGAGCCGAGAGCCCCCGGCCAGAGCCGGGCACCAGAGCGCCAGCCAGCCCATAGCCCGGCGACCCGCCCGCCAGAGCCCAAGACCCCCGACCCCCACCAGGCCCAAGCCCGGGGACGACACGCCCCCAGAGTCCCAAGCCCCCGGCACCCACCCCGAAACCACCCCAGCACAGCCGGGTCACCGACCGGCGACCCATGACCGCCGCCACCGACCACCCGAGGGCCCGCATGCCGCCCCCAGTAGATATCCCCCAGAACCCCCCCGGTCCTCCCCAGGTCGAAGACAAGGTCCTCCCCGCCCAAGCAGCCCTAACCCCCCGGCGCCCCAAACCCCAACCTCCCCCCCTCCAGTCCCAATGCCCCACAAGGCCACATCCCAGACCCCCCACCCTCACTACGTAACGGAGCCGATCAAAGAATGCCAAATAGGTTGATCCAATGTGTCGGCAGATGCTGTTTCAAGACTAATATGATCTAACAGAAGATTTTTATACTGATTAACGCTAAGATTATTTTTATTTTTCCAATTTACGAGTATGGTTTTCTTTGCGATGCATAAGGCAGTGAAAAGCATATAGGATGTATTTTTTTCTAGTATAACATCTTCAAAGATACCCAATAAGCAAACAGATGGAGAGAGTGGGATATTAATTTTCAAACATTTAGACAAGTCTTCACATACCTGTACCCAGAACCTCTGAACGGGTGGACAGAACCAGAGCGCGTGAATATAATCATCAGGTGTATTACTTATGCACTGTGAGCACTTGTTAGATGGTATAAAGCCCATCTTAAACATTCGCTGCCCTGTATAATGTACTCTATAGAGAACCTTATATTGTATTAATTGTAAATTGGAGATTCTAGTCAATTTAAAAGTATTTGAACATACTTGAGACCAAATTTTTTGTTCAAAGTTGATTGATAAATCTGACTCCCATTTTTCAACAGGTAGTGCTATCGAGTCATCGATCCTAGACAATTTTTTGTATATTTTAGATAATAATTTGGGTGGTTGAAAATTAATAAACTCTAACACACATGTTGGTGTTTCCAACAATGTTTTATTAAGCTTAAATTTTTTTATTTATTTTTTTATTATTTTTCTCCCCATCCCTCAACACGCACCTCCGCCCTCTTCATCTTAAATTAATGCATGTAGGGAATTTGGGTCTCGGGTGTGCTGCAATGGTTTTACATCTCTGTTGTTAAGAGCACCTGGGACTCAATTTTATATACACTTTAGACATTCATTCATAAACATCTTCATAAAAGTCACATATAGGGAATGGAGTGAGCACTATGGCTATGGGTGGCGGGATGACATCAATCTCGCCCCCATGCCTATGCTCACTCAACATTATGCATCTAGACAATTAGGGCCTGGGTTAGAGTTGGAGTGGAGGGGAAACTGGTATAATGCTAGCCTTTGCTCCTTCTCTTTCCCTTTTAAATACACTTTACAACAACACTCACCAACAGTACATTTGGGGACGGGGGTGTGTGTGTCGGGGTCTTGATTTGTTAATTTCAATTTTATTTATTTATGTATTTATTTATATATTATTTATTTATTTTTCTCTTACCCCCCTGGTTGCCTTGCGGACATTCTGGGGGTGGGCCGTCAGGGGTTGTGCTGGGGTGTGGGGGGGTTCGGGGCCTGCGGGTTCGCCGTGGGCGGGGCTGGCAGTGCGCTCCCTCTGGGGCTGCTTGGACTCGGGTGTCCTGTCCTGTCCTGTCGGCAGGGCGCGGGGTGTGCCGGATCTTGGACGTCTGCTGCTCTCCACCCCAGAATGAATGGGTCTACCTCCTGGGTTTGGATGTGGGCTGCCCCATGTAGGGAGCAGGTACATGTCTTGGACCTAGGGGGTATAGAGTGTGCATCGGGATTATGAATGGAGCGTGTCGTTATTGTTTGTCTTTCTGTGACTGAGGGTGAGGATGAGGGTGGGTCTGAATGAGTGTGTCTGTGTATGAATGTTTAAGTGTCAGGCTGGGACTTGGACTGCCCCCTCTCTGATACTTCTGAGGCTACCCAGTGTCGCGCTCCTGCCACGTGGCCCCCTGGTGGGTGTTCCTCTGCCTGCGGGCGTGCCTGGGGCCCTCACTATCTGGGGCTGGGCGCTTGGGCGTTTGTCAGCTCGGCCTGGTGGCTGCCTGGTGGGGCTCGGGTCCTCTGGTCCTGTCAGGTCTGGACCTGAGGGATGGGCGTCCCCGGTGCCCGAGCCTCGGTGACCGGCCCTGGGGCTACGTCGGTGCAGCGGGCTCCGGCGGGGGCCTGTGTATTGTCGCTGTTGACCCCGGGGGGTCATTGTGTGTGGTCCCTGGTGGGGTTCGTCCGGTTCTTCCACTTGGTCGGATCTGGGGAGTGGACGAGTGGCTCGTCCTGTTCGGGTGGTCCTGGGGACTCTGGGCTCGGGGTCCTTCCTGGGGTCTTGGGCTTTGATCGCCCCTTCGTCTGTCTCGGGCTTTGGGGGGACAGATCTCTGATGCTTCACAATCGCTACTAAATGTTCTATTGGAGGAACCTTATTCACTTATGCATGCTCACAACCACACACAAATGGATGCAGGGATGTATAGTAGATGTATGTAGATGGGTATATAAATGAATATAAATATATATGTATGTATATTGTATATATATTTGTAGGTATGGGTATGTGTATTTATAGAAATCTATTGCAAGGTCATGAATATTATCAGTCTTTATGCTTGTATGTTTCGTTGTTGTGTTCTGTCATGTGCTTTGCAGGATTGTGGACGGAGGTTTGGTGTGTTTGCCTTGTGCTCTTTCTGTGGACAATTGTTGTTTTGTTGTCTCACTTTCTCTTTTCTTTCTTTCTCTCTATTAAAAAAAAAATACATATTGGAGTGAGAGGATGGCTATAAGGTGTGAAGGGAGGCCATCTATAAATGGGAAAAAGAAAAAAAAAAAGGAAAACTTAGTCCATTTATTGTACTCATCATAGGGGTTTTTGGGCTGCACTTTGTCTGGTCCCTCACCTAGGACCTGTCTGCCTTGGGTGACCCTACTAGGGGCATGAAGCCCCTGACAGCATAGCTCCTAGGATCATTGGGACACTCAAACCCCTCCACCACGGTAAGGTGGCAGCCCAAACAACAGGAAACACTCAAACTTTAATAGCACACAAGAGGCAGGTCTATATCACATACGTCTATCTCACTCATGGTGCAGCCCGGAACACTAACATACCACTAAGCTTTATGGGAAATCAACACAGTCCACTCTCCGTTTTAAGTAGGGATGGGGCTGATCCGATCCAGTATCGGTATCGGTATCCGATACCAGCATAATTTACATAACAGATTTTCCGATCCAACCTGCCAATATTTCCAATCCATGATGCACGCACTGAGAGCACATGCGTTAGACCATATTCTGTGACTGCCGTCTTAACATTGTGTGAGTTAAACCCAATGAAGACACTCGGAGCGTCACAACAGGAAATACCCAAACTTTAATAGCACACAAGAGGCAGGTCTATATCACAAACGTCCATCTCACTCATGGTGCGGCTTGTAACTCTAAAATTCTGCTAAGCATTATGGGAAAGACAACACAGTCCACTCCCCTTAACTGCTACAGTATATTGTGACCATAGTGGGTGGTGTTGCATGCACTGTTGCAGGTCACAGAATATAATGTAACAACGGGTTCAATCAACCAAACCAGAAAAAGCTTCATCTGACCTTGTTTCACAAACAAAAAGCAAAAAATATGAATCTTAAACCTATTTAAAAAAAACTATAAACATAATTATCTCTAAAACTAAACCTAATGCACAGGGGTGGTTGACTACCCCACTGTTTTTAAGTTTCATTTTTGATTGTGGCACTATTAGTTGTAAGTCTTGTTGGCTTTGATCAACGGATACAGATTTAAACTATACATTGAATTTATAAATGTACTGATGTTATTTGAATCTGTTTTATTTCCAGATCAATGTTAATAAATTAAATTATTTCACAGATTTATGAAATGTTTTTTTCCCTTTTTTTTCTTTTTTTTTTCCATCCCTTCCCTGGGCTGCCACCTTACCGTGGTGGAGGGGTTTGAGTGTCCCAATGATCCTAGGAGCTATGCTGTCAGGGGCTTCATGCCCCTAGTAGGGTCACCCAAGGCAGACAGGTCCTAGGTGAGGGACCAGACAAAGTGCAGCCCAAAAACCCCTATGATGAGTACAATTAATGGACTAAGTTTTCCCTCGCCCGGACGCGGGTCACCGGGGCCCCACTCTGGAGCCAGGCCCGGAGGTGGGGCACGCTGGCGAGCGCCTGGTGGCCGGGCTTTTACCCATGGAGCCCGGCCGGGCACAGCCCGAAGAGGAGACGTGGGTCCCCCTTCCCATGGGCTCACCACCTGTGGGAGGGGCCAAAGGGGTCGGGTGCAATGTGAGATGGGTGGTGGCCGAGGGCGGGGACCCTGGCGGTCTGATCCTCGGCTACAGAAGCTGGCCATTGGGACATGGAATGTCACCTCTCTGGTGGGGAAGGAGCCTGAGCTAGTGTGTGAGGTTGAGAGTTTCCGACTAGAAATAGTCGGACTCACCTCAACGCATGGCTCTGGCTCTGGAACCAGTTTCCTTGAGAGGGGTTGGACACTCTTCCACTCTGGAGTTGCGAGTGGACACTCTTCCACTCTCCCTGGTGAGAGGCGCCGAGCAGGAGTGGGCATACTGGTTGCCCCCCATCTTGGTGCCTGTACGTTGGGGTTCACCCCGGTGAACGAGAGGGTAGCCTCCCTTCGCCTACGTGTGGGGGGACGGGCTCTGACTGTTGTTTGTGCCTATGCACCAAACGGCAGCTCAGACTACCCACCCTTTTTGGAGTCCTTGGAGGGGGTATTGGAGAGTGCGCCTCCTGGGGACTCCCTTGTTCTACTGGGGGACTTCAACGCTCACGTGGGCAATGACAGTGAGACCTGGAGGGGTGTGGTTGGGAGGAACGGCCCCCCTGATCTGAACCAGAGTGGTGTTCTGTTATTGGACTTCTGTGCTCGTCATGGATTGTCCATAACGAACACCATGTTTAAGCATAAGGGTGTCCATATGTGCTCTTGGCACCAGGACACCCTAGGTCGCAGTTCGATGATCGACTTTGTTGTCGTCTCATCTGATCTGCGGCCGCATGTCCTGGACACTCGGGTGAAGAGAGGGGCGGAGCTGTCAACTGACCACTACCTGGTGGTGAGTTGGCTCCGATGGTGGGGGAGGATGCCGGTCAGACCTGGCAGACCCAAACGTATTGTGAGGGTCTGCTGGGAACGTCTGGCAGAGTCTCCCGTAAGACGGAGCTTTAACTCCCACCTCCGGGAGAGCTTTGAACACGTTCCGAGGGAGGCGGGGGACATTGAGTCCGAGTGGGCCATGTTCCGCGCCTCTATTGTCGAGGCAGCTTATCGGAGCTGTGGCCGCAAGGTTGTTGGTGCCTGTCGTGGTGGCAACCCTCGAACCCGGTGGTGGACACCGGCAGTGAGGGATGCTGTCAGGCTGAAGAAGGAGTCCTATTGGGCCTTTTTGGCTTGTGGGACCCCGGAAGCAGCTGATAGGTACCGGCAGTCCAAGCGGCATGCGGCTCGGGTGGTTGCTGAGGCAAAAACTCGGGCGTGGGAGGAGTTCGGAGAGGCCATGGAGAATGACTTCCGTACGGCTTCGAGGCGATTCTGGTCCACCATCCGGCGTCTCAGGGGGGGAAAGAGGTACGCGACCAACACCATTTATGGTGGGGGTGGCGTGCTGCTGACCTCAACTCGGGATGTTGTGAGTCGGTGGGCGGAATACTTCGAAGACCTCCTCAATCCTACTGGCACGTCTTCCACTGAGGAAGCGGAGCCTGGGGACTTTGGGTCGGGTTCTCCGATCTCTGGTGCTGAGGTCGCCGAGGTGGTTAAAAAGCTCCGCGGTGGCAAGGCTCCGGGGGTGGATGAGATTCGCCCGGAGTTCCTTAGGGCTCTGGATGTTGTAGGGTTGTGTTGGCTTACGCGACTCTGCAATATCGCGTGGACATCGGGGGCAGTTCCCTTGGATTGGCAGACTGGGGTGGTGGTTCCCCTATTCAAAAAGGGGGACCGTAGGGTGTGTTCCAACTATAGGGGGATCACACTCTTAAGCCTCCCTGGTAAGGTCTATTCAGGGGTTCTGGAGAGGAGGGTCCGTCGGATAGTCGAACCTCGGATTCAGGAGGAGCAGTGTGGTTTTCGTCCTGGTCGTGGAACACTGGACCAGCTCTACACCCTCAACAGGGTCCTGGAGGGTGCGTGGGAGTTTGCCCAACCAGTTTACATGTGCTTTGTGGACTTGGAGAAGGCATTCGACCGCGTCCCTCGGGGGGTTCTGTGGGGGGTACTCCGGGAGTATGGGGTACCAGGCCCTTTGATAAGGGCTGTTAGGTCCCTGTACGACCGGTGTCAGAGCTTGGTCCGCATTGCCGGCAGTAAGTCAGGCTCGTTTCCGGTGAGAGTTGGACTCCGCCAAGGTTGCCCTTTGTCACCGATTCTGTTCATAACTTTTATGGACAGAATTTCTAGGCGCAGCCAAGGTGTTGAGAGGATCCGTTTTGGTGGCCTTAGAATCGCTTCTCTGTTTTTTGCAGATGATATGGTCCTATTGGCTTCATCAGATCGTGATCTACAGCTTTCGCTGGAGCGGTTTGCAGCCGAGTGTGATGCGGCCGGGATGAGGATCAGTTCCTCCAAATCCGAGGCCATGGTCTTGAGCCGGAAAAGGGTAGCATGCCCTCTCCGGGTCGGGGAGGAGGTCCTGCCCCAAGTGGAGGAGTTTAAGTATCTCGGGATCTTGTTCACGAATGAGGGAAAACTGGAGCGTGAGATCGATAGGCGGATAGGTGCAGCGTCCGCAGTGAAGCGGGCGCTGTACCGGTCTGTCGTGGTGAAGAGAGAGCTGAGTCAAAAGGCAAAGCTCTCAATTTACCGATCGATCTACGTTCCCACCCTCATCTATGGTCATGAGCTTTGGGTTATGACCGAAAGAACAAGATCTCGGATACAAGCGGCTGAAATGAGTTTTCTCCGCAGGGTGGCTGGACTCTCCCTTAGAGATAGGGTGAGAAGCTCAGTCATCCGGGAGGGACTCGGAGTAGAGCCGCTGCTTCTCCACATCGAGAGGAGCCAGTTGAGGTGGCTCGGGCATCTGGTTAGGATGCCTCCTGGACGCCTCCCTGGTGAGGTGTTCCGGGCATGTCCCACCGGGAGGAGACCCAGAGGAAGACCCAGGATACGCTGGAGGGACTATGTTTCTCGGCTGGCCTGGGAACGCCTTGGGATTCCCCCAGAGGAGCTGCTCCAAGTGGCTGGGGAGAGGGAAGTCTGGGCCTCCCTACTTAGGCTGCTACCCCCGCGACCCGACCCCGGATAAGCGGAAGAAAATGGATGGATGGATGGATGTTTATTAGTCAAAGGTTATGTTTGATTCAAACTGGAATTAGCAGCTGAACATCCTTTTATTATGAATGTGTAATGATGCATTTTTCTCTGAAACCTGCAATGAAGGTCAGTGACACGGTTTATCTCATTTAGTTGGAAATCATGACACTCCACTTCAACAAGAGACTCTTTATTTGTGTCCTAATTAATAATCAGAATAATAATCTCCTGTTAAGTTATTATCATCAGTTTCAATATGTTGATACTGTAATGACGTTGTTTAATCAAAGTGACAGGTCAACAGTGTTTGTTTAGTGTTAAGACAGTTTTTAATCAGTTTTATCATAAAGCTTGTGCCTAAAACTAACACTTTATCCTTCCCTTCTGACATGAACTAACCTCTTGACCTCTTTCTTTCAACCTCCTGATGTAACTCTTACTCCCCCTTCCTGTACCACTGGCCAATCAGGAGGGACTAAGAATCAAGGTCAAGCTCAAAGTAAAAGCTCTGACTTCCTGCTTCTTCTGCAGTTGCTGCGAGAAAGTTAATGACTTTCTCTTTAAGCTGGGGAACTTTGACCAAATGCCAAAGGTCTAGTTCATCAGCCAGAGTTAACGGCAAACTGCTGTCAAACTCACTCGAGCTTCTAAGCTCCACTTTTGAATGAATTTTCCTCTCAAGGAATATTTTATTCTGAAAACCAACCAGGAAATGCCGCTATTTTGGTCCGATTTTTTTTCCTTTTATAGATGGCCTCCCTTCTCACCTTACAGCCATCCTCTCACACCAATATGATTTTTTTAAATAGAGAGAAAGGAAAGATAGAAAGTAAGACAACAAAACAATAATTATCCACAAAAAGAGCACAAGGCAAACACACCCAACCTCCGTCCGCAATCCTGCAAAGCACATGACAGAACATAGCAACGAAACATACATGCATAAAGACTAATAATATTCATGACCTTGCAGTAGATTTCCTTCCAGATATTCAAAGTAAAAGCTCTGACTTCCTGCTTCTTCTGCAGTTGCTGCGAGAAAGTTGAAATGTAATGACTTTCTCTTTAAGCTGGGGAACTTTGACCAAATTCCAAAGGTCTAGTTCATCAGCCAGAGTTAACGGCAAGCTGCTGTCAAACTCACTCGAGCTTCTAAGCTCCACTTTTGAATGAATTTTCCTCTCAAGGAATATTTTATTCTGAAAACCAACCAGGAAATGCCGCTATTTTGGTCCGATTAACGCAGACGCCCGGAGACACTGAAACTAAAAACGGACAACTGGACCAGAGGAGACTGATCATCTTTGAAGGTAACGAGTCGTCAGATGTTTTTCCAAGTGTACCGGCGGCTAGCGGGCGTCTGCCGGAAAGTGTGCCGATCTCTGGTTACAACACATCTTCACAAGATAACTCCCTGACTATCACTTCCTTTATATCCATCTTTTCTCCTCCTCATGCTAAAACCGCTCCCTAAACTTATTCCTGCCAGTAACTAAACTTTAAGAAATATTTGCCTATAGATATAAAGTAATATGCCATCTTGTTTCTGTTGTTTACAAAATTGAATCTGTCGAAACAGGACCAATCTGTTGTACATGTTGATGTAATTTTATGATTCTGTTAATAAAAGATTAATCTATTGGTGAATTGACATAAATTAATGTTTCATGCCTGTTACATCTCATCTGACCACACAATTTATTTGTAATTCCTGAAAAAGAGAAAACTCATGAAATATTGATGATAATTTGTGTCTGTGTAAAACCTGCTCATTTTACATCCAGTGTATTGGATGGCTCAGTAAATCTGAACCCCCTTATACAACTACAACTGGTAACACCGTACATGTTTACCTACTACATATGTGAACAAGAAACAAAACCACACATCAAACTGAATAAAAGTAGACACAATTATGAGTGCCAATACATCAAATGATGAAGAAAACATAACATTTTAAACATAGATGATTTGTAGAATCTGGTTCATCAGAGATTTAATGGTGAACTAAAGTTCATTAGCAGGATTTATACTGTATATGTGTGTGTATGTGTGTGTGTGTGTGTGTGTGTGTGTGTTTACACCCATGAGCATATGCATATACAGTATACAGTATATATATATATATATATATATATATATATATATATATATATATATATATATATATTAGGGGTGTAACGGTACGCTAAAATCACATTTAGGTTCGGTTCAATTGCAAGGAGGGTTCGGTTCGGTTAATTTTCGGTACAAAAAAAAAGACAAAATAAAGACTTACAAAATGTTTATTTTGAAAATATGCCAAAAATATGTTTGTATTGTATTGTAGTTGTAGGAGCAGGTGTTAGATAAATGAATAAATAAATATATTTGTGAACGGGCATTAGGTCACGTGGGTAATCAGCTGTCTATATAGTAGGAACCTTTCTTTGTGAGGGTAGGTGTTCCACCCGAAAGGGGGAAACAGTTTTTTGACCGCTGAATACAAACTAGATGCTGTCAACAGATGCAAGTGATGTGGAACTATGTATTGCCTCTAAATGGACATAACCTAAAGAATAAATGGATTACCTGCAAACGAGTAAAGGACGACTCTGACTTTAATTCATTTGACAAGGTAAACAATCAGCGCGTCAACTCTACCCCGGTGTATCACCTCAGTGGCTTAAAGCATTGGCTTGGCTTCTACAACTAAAGTCAAAAAACTGTTTATGACAAGAACCTGACAAGGAGCTTTGGATATAAGTTTTGATGGCGTTGGCTACGACGAGGAACACAGACGGAGCCTGTGTGTTTGGAGAGGTACGTGACGTCAGCATTAGCCTCGCTCACCTGGCTGTATCACACACCTGGAGCCTGGAGTGACGTCGGACAACATCAACGTTGGATGCCGCGGATCTTCTCGTTGCTGGAGTTGAAATGCATTCATCTGAATTAGGTATGTGTAGCGCTACTATTAATATGATGGCCATCTAAATCTAAATGTGTGCACACATAAAGGGCGTAAACCCAATGCATTGGTTGCTGAAGTGGATGAACAGAACTTTGTATCAACTAACTTGTATCAACTAACGTGTTGCAATTTATTTACTGTCGGACTTTTTGATATGGAGGTTTGCACAGCGAATGTGGATTTACCAGCTGGTGCTAGTGCGCCATCTGCTGTTGGCTTTGTGGCCAGCAGTAGTGGGTCACGAACGAGCAAACGGGTGGTTAAACTTTCTGCTAAAGCAATTGCTGATAGGTTAGATAAATTGCAAATTGGTAGAAAGGCTAAGCTAAATAAAGCTAGCAGTTTAAAGAAAAGGATACAAGGTTTAATGGAAAATGGTTTGTTTTCAGACGTACAAAAGTCTCTTGATGGGTATATTGATTTGTGTGCTGAAATAAGATGCATGCATGATTCACTAATGACTTTATTGCCAGTTGAGGAGCAAGAAAAACATGAAACATGGTTTAAAGCAAAAATGTTGTTCATTGATGAATTTACTGAAAGTGTAAATGAGTGGGTTAAATCCAAAGATGTGTCTAAAAATGAAGGTGCTGATGAATTGAATATTGATGATGATATTGATCCTAATGGGGTGGATAATG
Source organism: Garcialebias charrua (assembly GCA_038048925.1). NCBI lineage: Eukaryota > Metazoa > Chordata > Actinopteri > Cyprinodontiformes > Rivulidae > Garcialebias > Garcialebias charrua. The sequence goes on from JBBPBX010033471.1 coordinate 30,367, forward strand.
ATGATGATATTGATCCTAATGGGGTGGACAATGATGATGATATTGAACCTAATGATAGTGTTTCCAATGTGGGTAAACCCAATGTGGGTAAACATTGTAACAAAAGTGTTACCAGTAATGGGTCAAGTACCACTTCCTCAATACAAATTAAAACTGCAGCAGAAAGAGCTGCACTTGTTGCAAGAATGGCTGTTTTGAAGCAACGCCATGCACTGGAGGAACAGGAGCAACAGATAAAAAGGAAAAAAGAACAGCTTGAGCTTGAAACTGACTTGGCTGCATCTACCGCTAAGTTGGCAGTCCTGCAGTCTTTGGATGAACAGCGTCTTTCTCTTGTACCTACTGATGGAATGAACTCTTATTTTGAAAGGGAAAAAAGGAAACTGACATCATTTAAAACTCCTGATGCCATGGCAAAGGAATATAAGCCTGCAGCAAGTAAAATAACACAACAGAAAATTGTAGCACCAACACAAAATAAACTGCAAACAATGGACGTGCGACCAAAACAGATTGAAAGGAGACCTGCAGTGATAAAGCAGCATTTTAATGCACACAAACAAAAGCATTTGGAAACATCACATGTTTTGCATGATACAACTGCTTGGAAAAATCAAAATGGATCACAGATAAGTTGTCAAACAGATCAAGTTCTATCTGAAGATGTTGTCACCATTATGCATAAGCAAAATGAAATAACTGCTGCCCTTGTGCATCAACAGCGTTTACTATCTCTACCAGCACGAGACATTCCTGTGTTTGAAGGGGATCCATTTCAATATAAAGCTTTTCTTAAAGCATTTGAACAAGGAGTGGAAGATAAAGCCAGCAAAGCTGACTGCTTGTATTACTTGGAACAGTTCACTAGAGGACAACCCAAGGAACTGGTTCGCAGCTGTCAGCATATGGCTCCTGAACGTGGATACATCGTGGCAAAGGGTCTTCTTCAAGAACATTTTGGGAATGAGTACAAAATAGCAACTGCTTATATAAATAAAGCTCTAGCCTGGCCATCAATAAAATCTGAGGATGTTAAAGCTTTACAAGCTTATGCTTTATTTTTACGTGGATGTTGTAATGTGATGGAAGAGCTGCATTATATGCAGGAGTTAGATATGCCAGGCAACATGAAAATGGTGATTTCCAAGCTACCATACAAACTCAGAGAGCAATGGAGAGCTGTTGCCCATGATATTTTGGAGACATACAACCAAAGAGCTCATTTTATCGATGTGGTTGTATTTCTAGAGAAACATGTGAGGATAATGTCCGATCCATTTTTTGGTGACATTGAAGTATATGCACCACAGCATACAGCAGGTTCAAGATCAACCAGCAACTTCAAGTTACAGCCAAATATCAGAAGGAAAGGGAGTAGTTTTGCTATCACAGCAACATCAGTGGATTCCTCTGAAGCTAAAGCTATAACAAGTGATGTAAAACCTCAAAGGCTGTACTGTTATTGCTGTTCACGTGCTCACTTAATGGAAAACTGCCAACAGTTTAAAATTAAGAAACACAGAGAAAAAATTTGCTTTTTAAAGGAAAAAGGAATTTGCTTTGGATGCTTATGTACTGGTCACATAAGCAGAGACTGTACTGATCGTCTAACCTGTGAAGTCTGTGATCAACAACATCCCACTGTGCTGCATATTCCAAAGGTAAATGCTGAGCCAGAACAAACCGAAGAGCTTGCAGGAGTTGAGCTAACAGGAGTCAAACCATCAACTCTTCCCCAGACATGTGGGCATACAGGGGCCGGAAAGAGTGGCTGTAGTCTCTCCATCATTCCAGTACAAGTGAAGTCCACCAATGGAGTTGAGGTCATACAGACATATGCATTTTTGGATCCAGGCAGCACAGCTACATTTTGTTCAGAACATCTTATGCAAAGATTGAACATCACAGGGAAAAGGACTAACTTTCTTTTAAAAACAATGGGGCAGGAAAAGATTGTTACAGCTTATTCTTTATCTGGCATAGAGGTATCTGGTTTGGATGGAAACAATTTTTATCCTCTGCCAGAAGTCCTTACACAAAAACAAATGCCAGTTACTTCAGATGATATTGTCACTGCAGCAGAAATGGAAAGATGGCCTTATTTGTCAAAGGTTCATACCCCCACTATAAAAGCCAATGTTGACTTGTTGATAGGAATCAACGCTCCCAAGATATTGGAACCTTGGGAAGTGGTCAACAGTTGTGAAGATGGTCCATATGCTATGAGAACAGTATTGGGCTGGGTGATCAATGGCTCTTTGAATGGAGATGGTACTAACAATAAGGTTGGTGCGGAGCTCTGTTCTGCTTTGGTGAATAAAATCTCTGTGTCTAACTTGGAGATACTGCTAAACCATCAGTATGACCATGACTTCAATGAAAAGAGACTACAGGAAGAAGAAGAAGAAAAGAAAAAACGAGATGAAAGGAAGGAAAATGAAGAAAAGCAGGAAAACCGGCTGGATCCTCAACCTCCAGAAAGGAATCAGCCTGAAAGACGGAGAAACGAGGAGGAGGATCTGTCTACACATCTGTTGCAAATTAACAAGCAGAGCAAAGAAAATGTGAGGATTGTCGGCGTTCCTCCACTGCGCTCGGTGCCAATGATCGCTCCGCTAAGTAGACCTTCCAAAGATGTAAACAGTGAAACGCTGAACAGTTGCACTAAAGTACCAACCACCAAGCGCCCTGCACTGTCCAGACCTTTATCTAATAAAGAGCTGTCATCTACTGGCAAAACCTCTGTCAGAGCTGTGTCTAAGACGAACTCAGTCAAAACTGGTAAAACCATAAACCCATTTGATGATGACGATGATGTAACAAGGGAACAATACCAATGGAAGGAAAACATCTTCTTATTCTCTCCA